>OY978225.1:20446845-20461277 GCA_963854785.1 Vaccinium vitis-idaea | reverse complement strand
ACAAATCATCTACACACATTTGGAGCTCAAGTTTTGCTTTTATTCGCTTGGAAGGGATACATTCCGTTAGAGTCAAGTTTTGGGACTAGGGTTTGTTCAAGAAGCTTTATTGGAGGTTGATCCATTGAGGTGGGGAACTCTCTTCACTGTTTCTAAGTGTTTTTGGTTTGATTGTAGTATGTATACCTTGATTTGTCATGTCCTTGAAAATCTAAGGAAACCCACTTGTTCTTAAGTTTTAATATCAATTGCTCTTTGATCTATGAAAGTAGATGTTGAGTCATTCAATTGATTGATGTTCCTACCTCCTTTTATGCATATTTTTTGATTGGTAACTTGGAAATCTGAGCTTGGACCTTAATTTTGAGTTTTTGGGTTGAAATTCCACTCCTTCAAAAAAATATGCAAAAAACTATTTTCCAGTCTAGTTCCTGGAATTTCCACCCGAGCAGAAATGAAACCCGCCCAGGCGGTTTTGATAGATCTGTTCCCCTGTTTTGGTTTGGTCAGGATCCCTCCCTTGGTACTTGTTTGACCCTTGTTGCTCCGTTTCACGTCAAACACGCATAATCGTACTTGGACGTATCTTCGTCACACATATGGTTTCGAGAACTAATATTAAGAATTAAGTTAGTAAATCACAGACACACATTGGGACACGTCACGGGAACGCATTAAAATGATGATTTGATACATGGTGTGAGTAAAAGTCGCGGTGTTGAGTTTGAAAAAGGATAAATGAATAATTTAAATAAATGAGAGGAATTGGAAATGAAATAAAGAAAGAGATGGTTGAATATGCGTATGCAAGGACACGGTGAGTAGCTAAACGAGTTTTAAGAGTATGAGGACAATTGAAGCCACCAACGTTAGCCAGGCACATTGTTATACACGAGAATGTGTTATGGGACCATGTCTTGGAGTTCTATGATTTACGCCTTGATGAACACTATGGGGACACGTGATATTGCACTCTAAAGAATTCATGTCGTCGTTTTCATAGGAGATGAGTAGGCGCTTATGATCTCTAAATTTATGGGATGACACGTGTTTTTTTTTTTGTCAACCAATAGAAGTCAATTATATAAATGACGATCAAAACCCAAACAAATCAAATCGGGCATCCATCCCCTTGGAGAGGAGATAGAAGCCACAAAGGAGGTCTATACTCCCATGTCGAGAAAACAAGACCTCTCACAGCTCTTTGAGCAACAATATGGGCTACCTTATTGCCGCTTCGCTTCACGAAAACTGTATCGGCACTAGTGAACCCAGCTAGAAGACGAAGAATGTCTACAACTATAACCCCCACTGATTGGTGATCTTCCATATGTCTCTGAATCAACCGAATAAGTTGCTGGGAGTTACCGATGTGTAGAAGATATAACCGTACACCAATGAGAACCATTATAATTAGCCTGCCACCGGCTAAATTATCTTCCTTCTTATTGGGAGACATTTGAATCCAAGTTATGTGAGCAATTTTGTTACCTAAAAGAATTGGGAATCTCTCCAATCAAAATACAGCAGGAGCAAAAACCAAGGCACAGTTAGAGCTACTTAGCTTAGTCAGTCACAATATTGATGCAGCCCAAGGGTAACCAAATATGCAAGGCATTTCATGGAACCAGAATTTCTACATCATTACTGGCTTTAGTTTTAAAACTGGGGGCGTATTTGGCGTCATTGTCATTGTCTTAGTTTCCTTTTTCATTTCTCTTTTCTCTTTTCTCATTTTTTCAGCAGTGCAAATGGCAAAACTTCTTGCATTTTCATTTTGTCCAGCTTGCAAAGAAGTTGTAGGACCAAGCATCTTTCACTTTCCCACAAGGATTAGTTTTTCCTCTAAACTTGTCTTGTAAATAGCACAAAATTTTAACAGCAATCTTAGTTTCGCTCTACAATTGCTTGTATACTGTTATTGCCCTGCAAATGAACATTTTTGCCTTCTGTACATTTGATTTCTTTACTTGGACTAAGCTTTTCTTTGGAATTCCATTTGCGTATGAATCCTCATACAAAAGAGGTGATTAGCTCTTATTCAGCTCAGAAACCTGCTATCTACTGGAGGAGGCCCTCCTTGATTGTGCTGATGGGATACGGATTCCAACGTTTGAAACTTATGTGAGGTTCTTCATGCCCAGAAGTATACTATCATTTTCGTACGCTCCGTGAAAATAATTGGACAACAAAGTTTTTATTGTATTGTAAGTTTCTCTTTACTTTTTCATGATTTTTGGCAACCTTTAAACAAAATCATTTGATAGAAATGCGTTATGCTGTGGTAGTGGTTCATGTTGGTAATTATGTGCATAGGGATGAAGTTTCTGCATCTCCAGAGCTTATCATGATCAAGTTTGTGACTTGTATTTGTTGCCTCGCCTATATATTATGCTGCTTTTCTGCCTAGGTGCCCTGGGACTTACATTTTTGGTTAACTTGTTTACAGGTGCTTGTTGGTATCTTAAACAAACATCACTCGCAAATTACCCTGAGGTTAGCCTTCCGTACTACGAATGTTGGAAAATTAAGCTATTCTCAAGGTCTTTACTTTGAGGTGGGTGTAATTTTAAAACACTCCTACATCATTGTTGTAATTTTTATTGTGTGCATGCTGCCACTTGCATTAGAGTCATTCTTCTAGGGCTGGAAGGGACTTGGGTGGTGCTCAAACATGGATCAGGGTTTGGCCAATTGAGGTAATTGGTCATCGATCCCGACATAGGTGGTCTTCTTTTCATACAGCTCGTGGTTTGTGAATTATACGATGTTCTTTGCCTGTGAGCGCCAATGGGTGTTTGACACTATTCTGCTTGATGAACACAATCAAGAAAGGACTTTTCAATGGTCAATTCCAGGGCAACCTAGGCAAACCTTGCATCCCCAGTACCAAGCTCTTTTGCTTTCTATCCTTCACAGCTTGAGTAAAACCTTAATTCCAAATTCCAAGTGGCTCGACTTAGCATTGATTTTCTTAGAGTTGCATTGTTGTTTACTTATGTATTTCACTTCAATAATGCTCCATACCCCCATAACTTACCCCGAAAGAGAAATGCGTGGTTCAGATTCAAATCCAGTAAATCTGAATGACACATACCTTCAGGATGACACATATTTTTCGCGGTAGTTTTTGGGGCATAAATTAGACAGGTTGTGCTCTCCCTTTATATTTCATAATAGATTATATTAGATGTTATGAGGAAAATCTTTTATTCAGTGTGGCCTTATGAAAGGTTTCATTTGAGAAAATTTTGAGCAAAGAAGGGATCTACGTATTCTTTTGCAGGTGTAAATCTCCTACAAATGTCTTTTTTTTTTTTTTGGGTAGTTACAAATGTCTTATTTATGTATTGTTTGAATTCTTTTAGCATTTGTGTCTTGAACTAATTTCTTTTAGCACAAAGTTATATGGCTCGTGAGCACTATCATTGCTAGACCATACAGAGTTTCCCTGTTTACTGATGATGGAGTCATCTTCTTGATCTTCTGACAATAGTGCTAATTTAAGGCTACGTGAGGTGTAGTTTGAAGGAAGGATCCTTGTTGATCACAAAGGTTCATGGATTACCAAAAATTTTTTGTTCAGGATTACCAAAGACTTATATTAATGTTCTCCTCCCCTCATGTATATTTTCCACATGTATACCACACTATAGCAACACCATACTTTGAATGACTTCCAATTAAATCTTTTCACTTACGGACATGTCTTTATCATTCATGGCACGAAGTGTGAGTTCAAATCCTGTTCCCCCTAATTTTTTGAAGGGTCTTGCTAACCTTCGTCCACTAGGCAGATAATAACATATATAAAAAGACAAACAAATGCGGATAGCAATACACTTTTCACGATATTCATACACTTTTCTTGGATAAAAATATACTTTTTACCCATTATCCTCCGTCCTTGAGGCGGAGGTTAGCATTTTCCTTTTTTGAATTAAGTTTAACTTTGTTAACAAGTAATAAATATCTAATTTCGGTTTCAAATGACGCAAATTTAAAATGCTAACAGGTTACACCTATTTTGCGCAGCACGGGGTAACTCACCTAGTTTTATCTAAAATCCCCTCAATGGTCTATCACATTTTAATTTTTGTTTCGAACTAAAAATTGTTTTAAAGTAGTGTGATGGTTTGCGTGATCAGGATTTTCATTAAGTGGAATGATTCAATTGCTATTTTTTAAATTTTAATTTGCGTACTCTAGAAGGAGGTTTTGGCAACGATCTGAATGGTGGGGTTTCTCTCTCTCTCTCTCTCTCTCTCTCTCTCTCTCTCTCTCTCTCTCTCTCCCGATTGAACGAAATCTTCATCGGCTGAACCCCATCTTTCTCATCAAACCCACAACCATCTCAAACCAACCGACTCATTGCTTCAAACTACAACAATGTTGGTAAGTCTCTCTCATTGTCTCTCCCAGTTATCTTATGCCATTTATATTTTTTTATACTTCACTAAAGTCTAACTTTTGTCTCTCTTTTGAATTTTGAGTTTTTGGATCTAAGAATTGAGGTGATCCACCAAAAGATCACAATCGAAATCGACCGTCCTCGGTAACAATCTATCTCGCTCTGTCTGATTTTTCTTCTTCTAGTTTCTCCTTTATTTTTCTTTGTTTAGTTAGGTGTTGAGAGAACAAAGGTGAGCAAGGACGTGCATATGATCAACTGATTGCGTTGTGATTTCAGAAAATTCAAAAAAAAAAAAATTTGTATTGTATCCAAAATCCTCTTGATGGTCTATCACATTTTAATTTCTGTTTAACTAAAATTGTTTCAAGGGAGTAATGTTTTTCTTCATCAGGATTTCTATGGGTGGAATGATTTAATTGCTATTTTTTTAATTTTAATTTGCGTACTTTAGATGAAGGTTTTGGCAACGATCTGAATGGTGGGGTTTCTCTCTCTCCCAATTCAACGAAATTTTCATCGACAGAACCCTATCTCTCTCATCAAACCCACCACCAACTTAAATTATCTCATTGTTGCGACTATGCGGTATAACAGCTCAAACTCCAACAATGTTGGTAAGTCCCTCTCCTTGTCTCTCCCATTTATCTTAGGCCATTTGTATTTTTTTTTATACTTTGTCAAGTTCTAACTTTGCCTCTCTTTTGAATTTCGAGTTCTTGGTTCTAAGAGTTGATAGGATCACCCAAAAGGTGGCAACCGGAATTGACGTTCTGGGTAACAATCTCACTCGCTCTGTCAGATTTTTCTTCTTCTGGTTTATCACATTTTAATTTCTATTTCAAACAAGAAATTATTTTAAGGTAGTACGATGGTTTGCTTGATTAGGATTTCCATTGGGTGGAATGCTTCATTGCTATTTTTTAATTTTAATTTGAGTACTCTAGGAGCAGGATTTAGCAATAATCTGAATAGTAGTGTTTTTCTTGATTTTAAATCTTCTGTTTAATTTTTTCTCCTCGTAATCACATTTTGTCTCTCGGGTTATTATGTGCTTCGAACGTGCTCATATGTTTGAGTGCTATTCTATGCTTGCTTTATGGTTTGGCTATGGATAATTCAATCCAAAATAAATACACCAATGTGCATCAAATATATTGTTGCAGTGCATTTTTTTATTTTATTTTTTGGGGTAGTAAATTAGCTTGAAATAAAAGGAGGTCAGGCGAATGTACATGCTACAATGGGCATATCTCAGGGAGAACAAAAGAAAAGAAAACAAAAGAAATGTTGCGTAATTCCCGACACAACCCACCGGGATGGGATAATAAGTTGCCGTATCTTTTTAAAAAGGTGAAATAGGTAGTACAAAACTATAGCTATATTCTACTTGCCAGGTTTCCACAACCCTCAAAACCACACACCAGCCACTATCATTATCCATAAATCTTCAACTATTTTTGTTTTTATCGGCATAAATCTTCAACTATTGTTGCCTCAACTCCGCCCTTCTTTACAAGTGGGCAAGGAAAGGCTTTGAAAGGTGTCTTAGATGTGGACAGCAATAGTTTCGTCGGTTGAGTTTTCCAACTGAATAGGGTCTTCGTGGATCGGCCGCTAAGAGCTTTAAGTAAGATTCCACTTTAACACAAATTAACCACAATCAATTAAAGAATAATCAAAAGGATCGTCATATTTAACGGCATTAAGATCCTCGTAAGCACAACCATAGGCAGCAACAAAAAAATTACACATCCTTTGAACAATTGACTACACGAATCCTTGGGTTATTCACATTGATCTTAGTTTTGGTCCAGGATGAGGCCGTGCTTTTATCGGTTTCTTTACCCATTTTCTAGTAGTTGGGAAAGCCATGAAACTTAGAAGGAAAATTATGAATTTTGGTTTTATTAGGCTAGATGAGGCTTGTCAGTTAAATCAGGTTTCTGGGCAACTTACTTAAATGCACAATGATCCACTCGCTTCCTAATATCCTTTGCAAAAAAAAAAAAAAAAGGGGTCCACAGACGTAGCATTGGTATTTAGAAGTTGCAGCCAAGGAGACCATATTCATTGGAGCAATTATAAAGTTCACAAGCACCAATTGATTTATACAGAGAGAAATTATGTACCAAGATGGATTTGAAGTGAGGGGTTACAATGTGCACACAAACAGCATCGCTTTAATTAATTTTAACGGTGTTTTTTCTATTTCTTGCAAAATACACTCTACAAAAAAAGTTTTGTATGTGAAAAGTACTTGATTAATCAATTCTATCTAGGTCGTAGATTTTGAACAAGACAAGGCATTTTGAGTGATAGAGACTAGTGGAGAACAGAATACAACTGCCATATAAGCCTTCGGGTTCTTTTCTGAAGAATATTTCAGTAACAGTAATAATAAGTACAACTAATTAATTCTAACCGAAACCTGACTTCACTAGTAAGAAGAATAATTAGCAGTTCCGTGGATAGGACTTCTAGCGGCCTAACTTTTAGGGTTACTTCTTGATCCAGATGGATGAGTTTCCCGTTTTTAGCTAAACGTGCTATAACTCCTAGAGTAGTAGATGTATGTGAGGAGAATGACCCGTTGCTAAATCTGTGTTTAGGAGTTTTAGGAGATGGATTATATTTTGGGAAAGTCAGCTGAAGTAAACCAGATATTGGCAAAGTTTGTGCCGAACTAGTGTTCCATGGGATGAAATGTTTTTCTTTACCTCACAAAAGCTTTTCTGTCGTACATGTCATCAGAAATTCTAACATGGAAAGTGATTCAGGTCTACTGACACGCATCAGAAGCGTAATGATATACAGAGCCATCACTCTTGATAAGTGATAACAAACCTTTTGAAGGTCACTATCATAGGAAGCTAATGTAGAGAAAACAGAAAGTGAATTCATGTAACCAACAAAAAATAATCATTTGATATCATATAATCAAAGCAGATTGATGATAATTTAGGAACACTGATTACAATCATTACTTGTTCTTTCATTTTGTCCTGGAAGGTTGATGGCAACATGATGGGAAACACCTTCAGAAATACTGGCAGCAAGAACTCCATGAATGGAACTATAACACAAACTGCAAAAGGAACTAGCCTAAAAATATCAGATGTCGTGCGTGTGAGTTGTTGTCTCTCCCTCCTAGAAAGACTCTTGCCACCAGCAAATTTTAACAGCAACCTCGAGTTTTGTATCCAACCAATAGTGATCCAATGTAGATTTGAACTCATCCTTCCAGTGACCCAACTTGTTTGCTCAGTCCTCCCTGTAAGAAGGAAGACCTCAATGCCTAAGTGAGAAAGTGAATTTCCATAATAAAAAAAAGGGTCAATTTCACTTACCACTCCTGAGGTTTCTGACAAATACAAAGACCTCCCTTATACTTTTTAAAATTCCACTGCCCTCTCTTACTTTCCAAAATAATTGTCACTTACCTCCTCCCCTGCTGTTACTTTAAGACTAACGGTGTTAACTTTTTGCGTGAAATGACCATAGTACCCCTAGAAATATATTCTCCACCCTAAAAAAAATCATTTTATAAAAAAAAGTTTAAAAAGTTTTACTAAAAATTTAAATCGTTTTTCATTATTGAAAAATAGCTTATAGACAAATGTATGGAAGAGAATTTTTTTCATAGAAAAAAGTACTTTTTTTTTTGAAATTTTTTTGTTGAAAAAGTTTTTTCCAGTAAAAAAAAAAACTAATTTTGAAAAAGTTTTTAAAATAGTTTTTGAAATGCGGATTTTTTGAAAACATTGTTTGGGATAAAAAAAAAAAAGTTTTTGGTAAGCCATTATTTTGAAAAAATAAAGTTTTGAAAATAATTTTTTTTTTTTAAATCTGGAAACTAGTTTGTTTTTTTTCCTACAAAGAACATTCGAAATGAAAAAAAAATTGGAAAAAACTTCTTTGATACTTTTTGTTTAAAAACTTTTTTTTTTCAAAATAAAAACGATTTAATTTTTTTGGAAACTTTTTTAACTATACTTTTTTTTTTTAAAAATAGTTTTTTTTTTTGGGTGGAGAATATACTAAGGGTGCTACGGTCAATTTCATGCAAAAAGTTAACGCCGTTAGCCTTAAAGTAACGGCAGAGGAGGTAAGTGACAATTATTTTAATAAGTAAGGAAGGCCAGTGGAATTTCAAAAACTATAGGGGAGGTCTCTGTATTTGTTAGAAACTTCAGGGGATGTAAATGAAATTTACCCAAAATAAGTTCACAGATTATTAACTTGCTCATAGAAGCAACAACTCTAGAACCTGGACCTAGCCCTAATAACATAGCCCATACTCTTTTTATGATTGATTTACCACCTTTTGGGGGTTCTTGCAATGGCTTTGCTTTGGCTTTGGCTTTTGCTTTCACCGAGTTCAGACCCTCAACCGCTTGGTCACATTCCCCTGGTGAAGCTTCCTTTGTTTGTTTAATAGGCCCTTCTTCTTTCCCATCATTTTCATGTTGGCCTGTTGTAGCGGTAGAAGAATAACGAATCAATTCTTATGTCCATCTAACTCCCAAAGAAGAATAGAAACTGGTCGGTCAATTCTACATCCCAAAGCTGTAGTTTCGAGAGAGTAATGCCTGAGCAATCCTTGTGGACGAGAGAAAGAAAAGATTCCTCTCTACTTAAGGAGAACAAGTCTTCTTTTCTATGATCTTTGATGGATGAACCATTGAACCCCATGAATCAGGAAGGTTAGATGATTGCTCACGCTCAAAGCTTGAAAAAAATTGAACCAAGCTAGTCTGCCGATTTGGGGAATGGAAGAGATACTTCTTCCTTCGCGTTGTTGCTCTTGCAGCCATTACAGAAAACTTCTTTCACTTTGCATACAGCTACAGCAACTTATCCCCGGCACCTAGTCAATACAGCCAGCCTTTACAATATAACAAAATCCCACATCAAACACTGCATTGTATACAATATGACACAATCTCACGTCAAACACCACATGGCATACAATATTACGTAATCTCACATCAAACACCACACTCATGCAATGCGCAAATTATCAAAAGTTTGTTCTGTGTATAAAAATAGAATGCGAAAGGCATATTGTCAAATGCCCCCAAATGTATCCCTAACAGTCAAAATAGAATGCAAAAGGCATTTGTCAAATGCCCCCGATGCATCCTGAACAGTCAAAAGCTATATATGTAATTTAACGTAAGGACAAATATAGGAATAACCGAATAACCATGACAAATGTTAACACGAAGAATCTTAATTTTAGTGGTTGTTATGTACTTAATTTGTAGTTTCAGTGAGCACTCCAGTCTTTTAGACTCTGTTAAAGGAATCATACAAGAGATATTGGACACCTCACTTCAATGAAATTAAAGCCGTGGATAAAAATTCTTTTATAAGCTGATTCAATAAATTGCCTAACAAGGCATCAAACTTGCTCTTTCCCTCTTCTAACAAAGATAGGCCAGGACGGTTTGACATTGGGACAGTTAGAATTCCAAGGGATGTGAAAACTGGGGCAACACTGTCTACTGAATAGAGCCAAGCAATAACAGAGCTCCTAAAGATAAAGGAATATCAACATTTTCGCCTTTGGCTAAGTGAAGGTTCATCTGTTGTTATTTTCCCCGCCCTAGGAGAATTTGCTCGACCCATTTCCCATAAACTACATCCGCACAGTGACACACATGCTTGTTTCTTTTTTAGGGTTCCCTCTATGCAATCATGCAAACGCAATGATTTTTCTAACACTAGCATAAAACAACCCAGAGGCACAGCTCTGGCAGGTCATTTCTATTTACTATAATTCAAAATATCGTTAATGGGTTTGACTAACAATTTCTATATGCTTATATGAGTTCAGGAAACTGAGCATTGCAAGGAAACACATGCCATCACTGTTGAATACCCCTTTGGAAGAACCCTTTGCATTAAGCTGGCTTTTTGGATTTTTAGGCTTTTTTAGTTGATTTTTTAGGCTTTTTTTAGTTGATTTTTTAGGCTTTTTTAGTTGATGTATGTGAGGAAAATGACCGACATCGTGAATCGTGAAAAGCCAAAAAGCCAATAATCCCCTTAGTGGAATGGATTAATCCATCAGAACAATTTAAGCCGCTTAAGTCATCAAACATATTTTTTTGACAACTCAAAGTGTCCAGCCCAGCTTCTATCAAATGCATCTGGTTACTTTGGTAACCAACCCTCACCCCCAACTATCCTAAGTATTGTTTGTTACTATAACTCAAGTGTACGCGGGCAATATGTGCACCTTCACCTTGGCTAATTCCACCGCTGGACCCTAACTAAGGTAGAACAAACCCCGGTATAGACTGGCCCAAAAGACTTGCCGCCGAGAGGTTTCGAAACAAACTATCATGATAAAGTGTCATATGAATTCGGAATTCAACTATCATAGCAAATGTATATAGAAGAAAAAAGGAAGCACATAAGAACAACAAAAAAGCTAAAAAATGAGGAGCCGATAAGAAGATGAATAAAGATAACAATATCCGAAATAATTATCTTGATAGACTGACCGGGAATGATCAATCAATACACCAAACTCATTGGCCACGACACAAACAGAACTCGATCAAGATCTCTCAGTCTGAGGATTTACACACACATGCCTTGTATCTATATGGTTCTGTTGTTTGTTTATTACATAAAAATGGCTCGCTGTGTTGTCTGGGACTGAAGACTGCCTGAGAGAAATTGGTTGTTTCCCTCTCATGATCGGGAGGAGCTTCCTTCTGTAGGTTGCCACCGCATTATTCAGCCAATCAAAGAGTGCAGGATGAGCCACATCCGCTTGGGCTACTAATTCTCTGTGACGATGGTTTAGAGGGCAGGCTAGCCCAACCCGAAAAAGATATGGGCAGAGTTGGGCTTGAGCTTAGAGATTGAAGTCCGCCTGTAAATTCGCCTATTTACCCGATCCACTGATTGCAATCCAACATCCTTTTATGCCGCAAAGTAGGTGATAAATGTCATAAGACAAGGTTAAATAACTACTCCAGAGGTTTCTAGAAATTACAAAGCCCTGTTCGTTTCCCAGTTTAGTTTTAGTTTTAGTTTTGATGACATCATCTTTCCCTCATTTCTCTATCTCTCTCTCCACTCATTACACCTTTTGACATCATCAAAACTAAACTAAACTATCTAACCAAACACAGCCAAAATGTTTTTAACGCGGACTAAGTTTCCGCTAAAGTATACTTTGTATTTTTTTTATTTTATATATTCTTGGTATTCTTGGTTGTCTTTCCATTACAATCCCGGTATTTTCTCCACTTCCACTTCTAGCGGAAATGACGCCCATTTTTCACTACACTACAGCAAAAATACGGTATTTTAGTAAGAACTCACTTGTAGTCATCGTTGTCATACAAAAAGGCATGTATAAAATAAGTTTTGCAGTAAGAATCGGCAACCACCGTTGAAGCAATAATTATGATCATGGTTTGTAGCATCTGTAGCTTTATTCCATAGTAAGTATGGTATTCATGGTAAGTTTGCTTCAAGAAATAATAAATATTGGACACTTGTTAAATAATAGTCCACCGTTTAGGCTTAAGTTCAATACGTTTAGTACTTGAGTCTAACTCGAACGAGTTTTTAACAAAGTGAACAATTTACAAACGGCTCGGTTAAGTACACGCCACTCTTCGTTTTCTGCTTAGAATGATGACATTTACAAGGCCACTTGTAGATCTGCAATATAGAGTTCAAATCGATAATATCTGAATGAATGGGAAAGCCAGAAACGTAAAATTACTTTTGAAAAAGAAACGTTGTAAGGAAATATTTAAAAGCAGAAGGAACCCGCCAATCCACGTAATACAACAAAATTGTCAACAGCATTCTTCAACATGTCATACTACCCTCGTCTTCCCATCTCTGTGAAGGCGCCCAAAATTCATAATTCTGCTATAACAAAGGAAAAAGAAGAAGATTTAACTTATAAACAGCGAAGAGATGGATCACACCCTGCCCTATTGGTTTTCCCTTTACTTTTTTTATATAAGTATATTCAAATAATGTTCAAACATAAAAATAAATAAATAAACAAATCTACTTTTCATTTGGCTGGCATGATTGTGAAGCTATAATAAATGTAAATGGTCACACTTCAGCAGCAGAAGCATTCATTTTTTTCACTTGACAATAGGAGTCCTTTACAACCAGATGAACACAAACAACTCAACAAGACTCGCAGAATTGTCTTCAAGAGCACACTACAAGTGCAACTGCATGGAATCAAGATGATTTCAAGGTGGCACAAAAATCTCACCCGAGCTTTGCAGCTACTTACACTCGGACCCTGATGTAGATGCCGACTTGGCCAGTCAAACTATGCCCCTCTCCAAATATTGACCAGCACATCGGTTTCTTCAGTAACAGTATGTACCTCAACTGTTTCAAGGACTATGGAGATTTATTAGGTTGTCAACTACATCAGAGGAACCACTAAGTCTCTGGCAGTCAGCCCGACGAAGAAGATTTGCTTGGATATTGCTAGAAGTGGTGTTATTATTATCTGTACGCGTACTAATCTTTCCCGAGAAGCTGTGATGCACACGAATTCGGTGACTTATACTCTCAACAGTGAGGGTGCCACACACTTTGATCACCAGCATAACTTCCTTGTCTCTGGAATCTTCACACCAGTTTTCAGGGATGCCATCAACAAACTCCTCCCGTGCGTGGAATTCCTCGTGATGAACTGATATCTCTGCGATATGGCCCGGTTTAACTATGCCAGCTGCTGGATTGACCTGATTACAGCGCAAAACAAGTTGATTAGCTGATTTTCATTCGAGGGGAGTACAAATTCCCGAGATTGTAATTCACAAAATAACAAACAACCCAACTAATGCAAAACAATGTTCCTGATTGTATTCCTATCAATCCGAAATAACAAAGCCAAATTCGTGAGATAACAACCAGAACTTCAGAGGAAAATGATCCATGTAGACTGTTAACTCAGACAATATTATTGAGAGGTAAAACTTAGGGTTCTGTTCTCATTACATAGTACTTATACAAGAGACAAATTACACTATGAACCTAAACTACTACTTAATTGTAAGAGTAGACAAATACAACCTAATTACACATTTACACCCACAACTTAACACTCCCCCTCAAGTTGGTGCGAAGATATCAATCAAACCCAACTTGAACACAATGGGGTGGAAACTCTTGCTGCCAAGCCCTTTTGTGAAAATATCAGCTAATTGATTCTCAGATCGCACAAAAGGCATACATATCAACCCCTCGCTCAACTTTTCCTTGATGAAGTGTCTGTCAATCTCTATATGCTTCGTTCTGTCGTGTTGAACAGGATTGTGGGCAATGTTTATAGCAGCTTTGTTATCGCAATAGAGTTTCATAGGACCATTATCAAAAAATCCCAAATTATGTAACAAAGTTTGGAGCCACAAGAGCTCACAAACACCATGAGCCATAACTCTATACTCTGCTTCTGCGCTTGACCTGGCAACCACTGATTGCTTCTTACTTCGCCAAGTAACCAAATTCCACCCAAGAAAAGTGCAATAGCCAGAAGTAGAGCGTCTATCATCTACAGAACCAGCCCAATCAGCATCAGTAAATGCTTCCAATCGCAGGTGACCGTGATTAGAGAATAGAATTTCTTTTCCTGGAGCTGATTTGAGATACCTCAAAATACGATAAACTGCATCCAGGTGTGAGGTACGAGGATCATGCATAAACTAACTAACAACGCCCACTGCATAAGTGACATTCGGTCTCGTGTGGGCTAAGTATATCAGTCGACCAACCAGTCGCTGATATCTCTCCTTATCCGTGCGCTCCCTTAAGTCTCCACTAAGCTGATGATTTGCCTTAATAGGAAAATCTGCAGGTCTACAACCCAACATACCTGTTTCTTCCAATAAATCAAGTATATACTTCCGTTGGGAGATAAAAAAATCCCTCTATCAAACCGTGTCACCTCCATTCCAAGAAAGTATCGCAGTGATCCTAAATCCTTAATCTCAAACTCTTGCCAGACTAG
>OY978225.1:20211845-20444345 GCA_963854785.1 Vaccinium vitis-idaea | reverse complement strand
GGCGTCTGAGAGCTTGCATCTCCCCCTGAGAAAAACCACCAGTATCATCTGAAGTCACCTGAGCCCCAATACTAAATCCCGAGTCAGACGAAGAAGAAACCGCAGATTCTGAGACATGAGCCTGGGGCTGAGAACGTACTGTACCACGACCACGACCACTGCGTCCACCCCCTCACCCACGAGGGGGGCGGCCATGTAACTTCCAGCAAAAATCCCTAGTATGACCGGTGTTGTGGCAATAATCACACTTATGTGTCTCACAATCAGGTCCACTGCTAGCACCAGAATGTGACTTACCACTCTGTGAAGTAGGAGTAAACCCTCTGCTAGAACCAAACTGACCCTGAGGACTGGCAACCAAGGCAGAGCGGTCAGAAGTAGGAGTATGCATCATAGCTCCCCTCCTACTCCCCTCCTGTTGAACAATAGCATAAGCTTCACCCAGAGACGGAAACGGAACATGACCCAGCACCTGTACTCTAATTGGATCATACTCCATGTCAAGGCCAGCAAGAAAATCATAAATACGCTCTCTCTAACCTCTTCAACCAATTAGTAGCATCCTCAGTACAAACAACCTGAAATCCCTGATAAAAATCAAATTTCTACCATAGTCCACTCAACTCCGCAAAATACTCAGCTACAGACTGATGGTGTTGATCTAAATTACGGAGTCGCTTTCTCAACTCAAAACACTGTGCTTCATTACCCTGCTGAGAATAAGTTTGAGCTGCAGTAGTCCAAATCTTGTATGGAGTATCAAGGAGCAGAAAGTTATGATGAATTTCAGCTTTCATAGAGTTAAACAACCAGGTCATAACCAAAGATCTTTGAGACTTAAATTTCTTAAGGGCAACAGCCTCTGTAGGTTGAGTGATAGGACCCTCTATGAATTCTGACATCTCTCTGGCTTCAATAACCAAAGTGAAGGTGCGAGACCAAAGCAATAATTTGTCACATCCAATTTTACAGGACAAATATCTAAAGGAACATTCTCCAATTTCCTTTCAAATTGGCTTGACATATCCTTAGTACCAGAAGTCTCAGTCTCAACTTTGGAATCGTCAGACATAATGAAATCAGTAAAAAATTGATAAACAGTGCTGGAAACAACTCAAACAGCAACAAATAATTAATTTCCAAATTACCCAATAACTCATAACACAACCCAAGCAACAAGCAGTCGATGTTGAGTACTGAAGAGTCCAAAAACAAGATTACCCAGTCAATTTGAGGAAAAACTGATAGCACCCAGTCTCTGCCGATCGCTATAAAGGTCAAACCGAGAGTATCCAATCAGATTTCAAGCATAAACGAGGGCTATACTGCAGTTTCTGGTCGTGATGAAGGCTTTGAGTGAAGCCCAATAGGAACCGATGGTCGTTAATGATCAGAGACCACTCGACAGTGATCGTCGGGTGGTCAGTGACACTCGACAGTGGTCGTCGTGGGTTTGGGCAAGGAATCGAGATCTGTTGTGGTTGCAATCTGTTGCAGATCACAAACAAAGGTCGAACAAGGGGTTTTTTGGTGACTGAATCAAACAGGTGATGTTCGCTGAGGAGGAGAACAACTCGACTCACAACTCTTGGTGGAGAACACTCACACACGAAGATGATGAAAGGATTATTGTGTTTGTGGGAGAACACTCAACTCACGGTGATCGGATCTTGGGCTTTGATACCATGTTAACTCTGACAATATTATTGAGAGGTAAAACTTAGGGTTCTGTTCTCATTACGTAGTGTACTTATACAAGAGACAAATTACACTATGAACCTAAACTACTACTTAATTGTAAGAGTAGACAAATACAACTTAATTACACATTTACACCCACAACTTAACATAGACAAACCCCCAGCGATTGGGATTGGTTGGGTTGACTAGTTGTCAATCCAGAAGCACCAATCGGCATCTTTCATACTAGTTTTGAAAGTTATAATTAACCAATGTGGGACAAGCTCTAACACTCCCCCACGTGAAAGAGAAACTAACCACAAGACAACTATCAACCATCAACAACAAACTAACCATCAAACTAAGGGGAACCAACCATCAACGACATAAAGTCTATCCAAAAACCTCCGAAAGCCTAGCTCTGATACCATGTGAAAGAGAGGAGAAAAGGATTTAGGGTGTTAATTAACCCTAACAAAAGGGAACTATATTTATATTATGAAGTGTCTTCTTACAAGACTCTATTAACCGATGTGGGACAAAGACTAAACTCTTATTCTAACATGCCTTTCTATTATCTTCAAGATAGATGTGTTCCGTATTTAATTGGTACCGGATCAACATGATTTAAATGGTGGGTTTAAATCCACTAAGATCAACTATTCATTTTACATGCTTAATGTTCTCGTCGACTATTGAACATCAAGCATACACAATGGGATGGAAAAACGAACAATTTCAACTGTTGAAGTGGGTCGGGAAGAAACCAAAAATAGGCCAATAGCAAGGTTAGGGATTGGAGAGGATCCTATCGCAGAAAGGAAAGAGTTCAATAGGATTGTTAATCTTACGAGATTGGAGTGTATCTTAATTTTCCCATGATGACAACCGAAATACAAACATCTAAATCAACCCAAAACCATAGATGTATTGACACTAACATGGCAACCATTTCCCCTCTTTAGATAATATACCCATTGTGTATTTCTTGGTTCTTAGTAAGAACATAACCACGTTCATCAAGCTAAAACCATAGATGTATTGACACTAACATGGCAACCATTTCCCCTCTTCAGATAATATACACATTGTGTATTTATTGGTTCTTAGTAAGAACATAACCACGTTCCTCATTAATTGTTACATACATTTAAGCTGGGAGGTTATTTCCAGGCTGAAGTTCAAACACTACAAATGCGCAATATTCTAAGCCAGCTATGAAATAGTCAAATTTTTTAAGTATTTATCGAACCACTATCACAGGTTGCTAACACGAGCCCACATAATATCAAGAAATAGCATTCATAATCATTTCAAGACCTGGAGACGTACCTCAAGCCATCGAGGAAATCCAAAAGAACCTCTTGGGCAATGATCGCATGCTTGGCCATCTTCCTTAATGGTGGACTCGCCTTCACAAATTATTTGAAAAAGAGCATTATCTTTCCCACTTTTATTGGTAATCCGCAAAATGGATGTGACTTGGTTCTGAAGAATTATGTTGTTTGTACTAACAATAGTTTCCGGAACCTTGTATAGTTCTTCAAGCATACACTTGATGTCCTCGTTAGAACCAATAATTTCTCCAAACTCTTGTCTTCTTATAGACTCGTCTACTCGAGCAATCTCAAGGCTAAATATGCCACGTACAGGCTTATGATCACTATCCGTCACATCCATGCAAGCCTCATACCTAATAAAAGGACATGTAACCCCTTGAGAAGGAATAAAAACACAATAGAACACACAAAGAGCAGGTCAACCATGTTAAATAGATGGTACTTCTCACAATCTTCATGCAATAGTAGTTGATGCTTCTCGAGACCATGACTAAACAAAAAGTAAAAACAAAGGCTGCCCAGTGCTTCCTCTCACCTCTCTCACCTATCTGCTTCCTCCAGAAAATAATCGTCTAGAAAATCTCAGAACTACCCAGTTCTCTCCCTCCTATACCGCCTCACAAACCTGCAGTACAAACTTTGGATCCCGTTATCTTTTCAGGTCGATTACCCATTGAGCTTCGCTCCCCCCCCCCCCCCCCAAGTTGCTTTTGGCCGTGGGGTTTTTGGGTGGAGTTACGAGTTTTCACTGATACAAATTTTTGTTTCTAAATTCTAATGATTCTATTTTATCGTTGTTCAGGGCTTTCAATATTTGGGTTTAACGTGTTTAAATTTTCTCATACTTCAAATTAATTCAGAGGCTTCACAAAAACTATTTAAAAGGAAAAAGTACATTGTATTCTAACAAGTTAATAAGAGCAAAAAGAAGAACTAGAAATGCAAACTTTTCTAGAGATTCCTAATTGAGTCGTGTCATAGGCGTTAATCACATACATTCCTTTCTTCGGTGTAATAAGCTATCTGCAATCAAGGAAACAAGCCCATCTCTCATGATATGCTTGAGACATTGGGGAATCATGGTACTTTCATAGTTTTCGTTGCCTACTTTTAGATATTTAATCTGCTCATATAAATGGTTATACTAGTCTATCCTTTGTTTCCAGTATTCAGCATTTTCTTTGACAAGGATGAAGCTTTTACAGGAGCACAACAAAAGAATTAGGTCAGCTTATTTATACAGATTCTTTACAGATGTACAAGTATTTGTATTTTTTCTTGGTATGATTGAAAACTCCTTTTAGCTTTTCTTTTCCAATGTATCGGAATAGCCTACATTTGTTTTTTGATCAGACACTAAAGTTTGCGTCAAAGGATAGATACCGAGTGCTTTGATGTGTATTATGGATTCTCTATGCTTGAGGGTTTTAGATCTGGTCCGCTTTGGACCTTACCAATGTCTTATAGGTGTTTGGGACTAAATACTTGGAAATAATTTGTGAATAGTTTTCTAGCCTAGATTTGTTTGAAGCACAAAATAAATAGTCCGTATATATGATAAATGGATCGATATTGAGGTGCTTTGGATAAACTCAAATGCTTGGAAGGTTATCCTGTGTGTATTCTAGAAGTTACGGCCGCCAAAAAGCTCTCTTGACTGCCACTTTGAGGTGCGATTGGAGGAACAGTTGTGAAATTAGCAAAATTAGAGGTTCAGCCACAACTTTAAACTTGCAGCCCCCATTTCGTTCTTGCAACAACCACTTCGATTTTGTGCTCCCACCCCCAAGAATGCACATAAGGTCCAACTTCAGGGGCTTGTTCACGAAGCTTGATTTGCAAGTGGTTTGAACCGTTGGGAAGTAAGCGACTCTCCTTTCCAACCCAAGTGTTTTGGCTCCAATATCAGTTGTATAATAAAAGATATGACCATTTTACCCTCAGGAAGCCCAAAAACAAGTCATTTAGTAAAATGCTCGCAATCTACTCATTACAAATCGGATCAATTGTTGAAAGATTTTTCAAAGCACTAAAAGTTGGTACAAGCCAACCTTAAAATTAGGAAGTATCGTTTATGGAAAATTGGGTTGAACCAATCCCTGAAACCAAATCTCCCTCTTGTGGAAAACGCTACTAATCTTTAACAATATCCACCTTGGAGAGAAATCACCTCCCAACAATCACCCTGCCTCCAGATACAACAGAACAGACAAACTCTCTACGAACTCAAACAAACAAAGAGAGACAAGAGAGCAAACTATAGAAGCAAAAAAATAGTGATCTCAAAACAGTACGGACAAAACAACTCTTAACAATTCAGAACACCAGAACAAACCACCAGAAGAGCCAGATTTCCTTAGTTTTCGAGTAAACTTTAGAATTGAATCAGCGAGCAACACCTCTAACCCAATCCCCGTGTATACCCACCCAAACTTAAACTATCAGATCTATTGTGATACTTTACAATATCAACATACATGGGTATTTATAAGTGAAAAAGAAGCTCAGTTTACAGCCATGCGGTAGAAGAGAATTCCATGGGACTCTTCCTCATTAATGGAGCCTCTATCCCAAAGCTTCCTTTTGTCAAACAAAATGGCTGGAGGGGATTTAGAGCCAATTCCTCAAACCAAATCTCCCCCTCATGGAAAACGCGAGTAATCTTCAACATTCTAAGCATCTTTTGGAGTGTCCCGAGCATTTTTTTAGTGTCCCCAGAGCGTCCCAACCCAAAACGTGGAGAAAAAAAATAAGGAAACTTCATATTTGAGGGTCTGACACCTGTACGTGGCCTCCGACGAAGTGTCCATGCTACATAGACGCAGAATTGTTGAGACAGGCCATGGAGTTTGAGAAAACATACCAACAAGCGAAAATCAAGGACACAAGATTTACATAGTTCCCCCCAAACACAAAGCTCTAGAGGTACGTCCACGGGCAAAAAGTGAGATAGGATTCACTATGAATGGGGAGAAATACACAGAGTCGGCTATACCCGTAACTCTTAGTTGAAGCATCCAACAGATATCTAGGGACAAATCTCTGAGGAGCTACCTACAGAGCATCAAACATCTCAAGAACACGAAAGAGACAAGCAAAAAACCCTTATATCCAATCCCATGAATTAAAGATTATCAGTGGAACAACCAAGAAACCCTAACACACTATGGGGAACCCCATGGGGGATCCCTCAACGGGATTCACTTAAGAAGTCCAAGCCCTAGGAGGCCACAAGGCTCTTACTTATAAGAAAGAACAGATAATTAGGTTAAAACCCTCAAAAATGTGCCACCACATATAATCCGTACGGAACTAGGTCAAAACTGCCCGAGCGGAATTTTTAGAAATCCACCCAAAGACCAAATCTGCCAAACCCACCCGGGTGGTTCTTCCAAAAACACATCCTCGGTCCAAAATTGCAAACTGCTCGCGATGAATTCTGCTCGAACATCTAAAATTCAAGGCATAACTCCAACAAGAATAATGCTATCCCATTTGATGAGTTCTGAATTTGCATAATTTTAGTTATGTCATTCTATCTGGTACTATGAAGTACAAAACTTGTCAGAGCTTTTCCCACATTGGTTAATTGTAACCTCAAAAACTACTCCCTCCGTCCCCAATTTTGCTCCCTTCAGCACTTTCGTTGTCCCAAATTTTTGTCCATGTGTTCAAAAGTAATGGGCAAAAGTGGTTGAGCTTACTCTTTTACCTCTTACTTTTCAACTTAATTTCTAGTAATAAAAGAAGGAAATATTATCGAAGGATGATTGGATGGTGTTGTCCGTTGGCCTGTAGAATTGACGTGGGGGAGTTTTTCCTTCTTGAGTTTTTAAAAAACTTAAAGGTTAAAAAAGAAAGTAAAAATATGACAAGTGCAATGATTGTGTCCCCTAAATAACTTGGAATTCCCAAAAGGGACCAATAAATGGCGACGGAGGGGTAACATATGAAACTGGGCTTTTGGATGCTTTTTTGGACAAGACTATCTTGATTGATTGCCCAGTTTTTTGTACCTTAACCGCACCTTGTTTTGTGGTGAGCCTATCTTAGAGAATAGACGTTTACTTCTCCTTGTGTAGGTTAGGGATCGCACGTGCGGGAGAGTCTTAGAGCTTGACCCACATTGGTTAACTATGACCTCCAAAAGTAGTATGAGCCTGGGCGGCCTCTCCACTCATTGTCAATTGGTTTGAGTTAGATGCTTAAACAAAACTCATTAAATTGAAAATCTAACCTATTTTCCATATTGAAATTGTACAATAGTGGTGATGGCATTAAGCAATGTGTAACTCATTAAGCAATTTGTACTCCCTCACCTTTACCAAATTTTCTCACTTATTTGGACCAAAGTTCTGCAACACGGAGCACGTGATGACGTGCAACAAACGTGGTCCAACACTAGTTTCTCTAACACCAGCAGCAATTAACACATGCATAAATTACTATCAAAGTCCAGTTAAATAAAAAAGAGGCGAATGATGTTGTGAGACTGCCATCCTAGCCTTAATGAAGATGGGTCCTTGTAGATCATCATTGACTCTAACAAACGATTCGTACGCTAGGCATGCTGCATGCAAGTATATGTATATGTTAGAAGTATATATGTGTGTGCTAATTCATATATGCATCCAGAAATCTCCAAGGAAACTTACTGTAATATTGAAGTTACTACAGGGCAATCCAAACCACACGAAGATACTGAAGTAGAACGGTTATCACGGTATAAAATTCTGTCACACCATGCAGGAATGCGTTTCTTTTCACCAGAATCATACCCTAAATACAGATAGTACACCAAGATCAATCCCTCAGAAGCACATTTGAAAACCATCTACATTAGACTATGCAAATGAAAGAATACATCCATAACAGGATCAAAACACTACACTATAGAATTGAATAAAATGCCTGACAACTATGTTCAAGTCGCGTTCAGACAAAAACCATTGATCCCACAAACAAATATCTCATAATATAGCAAAAGATACCTGCTAAACCAGCTTGGTGCCTTTCAAATTTGTACGTGGGAGGAAATCTAATGATCGCTTCACGCATTCCCTGGAAGACATTTCCGGCTTTCATTTCTGCATGGAGTTGATCCCTTTCTCTGAGCCAATCAAAGCATCTTTGAGAAATAAAATCCCTCGCTTCATCATAAGATATATCATCAAGCCTATAATTGAAATCACCAAGAAATACAACCATGTCCGACTCAGATAGCTCAGACATTCCTTCCACAGAGTTTATACCCATGGCCTGCACAAGCATCAAATATTTACCTTGAAAATGGAAGAGAATGAGTTCAACGCAACTTAAGCACCAATGAATAAAATGGGGACATACATTCACACCACGAAGCATTTGCACAGCAGATGGAACACCAGCTGCAATAAGGACAACGACAAGTGAGAAGAAGACAAGATAGGAACAGGTAGGCACCATACCAGCAGCAGCATTGAGAAGGTTCAATAAAATGACCAGGGAAGCAAGACAAGAACAGGTAGGCACCATACCAGCAGCAGCATTGAGAAGGTTAAATGGTCGACTGAAGACCATGGTTCGATATACATGATCAAAATCAGCATTGCGGCTTTTGACAGCTTCCAAGTGTGCAGCAAAGTGACAGTTCACAAAGCACATTGTCCGACGAAACACTCTCATCCTCAAACCAACAGCTCCCTGGTACAATGACCTTTAGCGAAATCAATTATCTGAATAGGAAATAATATAAATATAGTGCTTATTAATATAGTTTTACGACCCTTAGGTTTTGGTTTCCACATCCAAATCAATCCCAAATTGGTTCAATGAGAAAAAGGATGTAGGGAAAACCTATATGGCTATATGTGAAGGTGTTTGTGCGTGATCGAAGGCAGGCCATCTTCCAGATTAATTAAAGCAAGGTGGCAAAATTCATAGCAGTATGTACAGCAATTGATAACAGAACCAGAGTTCTTTCAGATGCAAATTGGTAGATTGAGAAAAATTAATAACAATCGATACATTTTCCATTTTACCAGAAACATAGTTCATAACAATGTAGCACATTTATGGACATGGACACGACCGGGAACACGGACATGGATAATACAGGGATAGGGGACACAGCAATTCTCATAAAATGGGGATATAGTCATGGCAGGGGACACCGCATTTTCTAGAAGTAAACTTTTCCTAGTTATGTAAACCAACAAACATTGTAACCTCTAAATATTTAAGCTAAGGCTCCTATTGAATGCATAATCCTCAGATGGTGTAAGGCTATGTACATACACATGTTTTATATCACAGTTATCACTTGTGCTCCAATACTCTTTAAGGTATAAATATTTTACACCAGAAAAGCTATTAAAATTTATAAAAATCACCATGTCCCTATGTGTGTGTGAATGTGGTACTTTGTATTTGCTAGACTTTTATTATTTATCGTAATGGGAGTGTAGTCTTTTAGTTGTACTCGGGTTTGCCTATGGTTAATAGGGCCAGCCAATATAAACCATCTAAGTTGTGTATTATTAATTTTCTCAAGCAGTACAATTAGTCTTTTGTTTTTCTATGTATCATGGTATCGAAGCCACCAGACTAGTTCGCTGGAATTTGCATAGTTTGCATCGTCTTGCTTTGCCTCGTGAATATCTCTTTCTTCCCTCAGCACTATTACAGCTTGTTTGATGATGGGATAAACTTTGCCTCGTGAATCTCTTTCTTCTCTCAGCACTATTACGGCTTGTTTGATGATCAGATAAGAGAGGGGGGACTAAGGAGAGGGGAGAGGGATTTAGGGTGGGTCCACATGTTTCCCCTTTTTCCATAGTCCCGTATTTGTTTACACTCTGAATTGGACAAGAGAGGACTATTTGTCCATTTAGTACCCCATTTGGGAGATTAACTAATACCAGGGGAGGGGTGGAATTAGCTAGTTCCCCTCCCCTAGATTATTTACCTCCACATCCAACGGTCGAAAATAATATTCATCATCTTTATCCCACCTCTATCCCACTCTAACCACACAGTACAAATAATTCCAGTACACCTATAATCCCTCTATCATCCTGTGGATCCCACTTGTTCCACCTATTCCTATTCTTAATCCCATCTTATCCAATCCTTCTTAAAAATAATCCGGCAATCAAACGTGTTCTTAAGGGATACTGTTTCGCACTGTTTTGCACCGTTCAAAGTTGTTTCACACTGTTGGGGTACTGTTTCGCATTGTTTAACAGTGTTTACACGTTCTGAAATTCTGTTTTGCACAGCTTTAGGTACTGCTGTTTCGTATTGCTTGGGTGCTGCTTTGGTACTGTTTGGGACTATTTTACACTGTTCAGATACTGTTTAGCACTCTTTGGATATTGTTTCACCACATTCTGGACTAGTTTGCACTGATCTGCCCTGATTATGCACCTGTTTAATACTGTTTTGGGTCCTAATCATCTTTTTTGGCACTCTTTGGAAGATAAAAGTGCCTTGTGCTGCATCTCACTCTTAGTCAGTCTTTGTAACTCCAATTGTTCAACCTAGTTAGTATTTGGCCAGTCTCTTGCCTAATCCAACATCACATATGATTCAGGTCACTGCAAGCCTAAATCTAAAGTTGTATGGATGAATGTAGCTTTTGCCATCAGAAGGGTCATTGGAAGAATGCGTGCCCTAAGCTTGTACAAACTAGCGGGCGCAACTTTGTTCATTCCACTGCTCCGTCATCTTCTCGACCACCACAGCAACTCCATCACTGCCCGACAGCCATTGTAGTCTACTTCTAGTAGTGCCCCATCTTCTCTCTCGTTTGATCAGCATTAGTAGTTTTAAGCTTTCATGGCCACCACAGAAAGGGGTCCTCAACATGTTTCTGCTATGACCATCACTCACCCAGGTTTGCATAATTCTTATACCATATGTATCTTCCTCAGAACATGGATTTTTTTATTCAGGAAATTCCCATCATATTTCTCCTAATTTACCTGTACTTAGTAATTGTGTTTCCTTTGTTTCCCCATCATGATTGCCACCCTAACGGGATCCCCTATGCACCTTCATCTCTATGATTGCCATGCACTCGTGGCCTCTTTCAGCTAGATTTTAAGAATGCATTTCTTATTGGGTACCTTTCTGAAGAGGTTTATATGTGCCCTACTCCAGTACTTTCTCATACTTCTGGTCTAGTTTGTCATATCTGTGTCGCTCTCTATATGGGCTCAAACAGTCTCCTTGTGCTAGGTATGAGCGGTTTCATCACTGCTTAATCAGTTGCTCTACAAATTGGTTTCAAACCCAGTACACATGACTGAGCTCTTTCTATTCGTCGGACTCAGTGTTCTAAAAGTCTGCCGACTCGGCGACTAGGTCGGGGTCGTGGTCTCACCGAGTCAACTAGGGCCTAGTCGATTGATTTAGTCACTGACCGACTTAGTCGGGATCAAGTCGGCAACTAATTAGACAAATCGGCCAGTCGGACAAGTCGACCAGTCTAGAATAAATCGAAAAAAGTCGGAACAAGTCAATGCAAATCGGATCAAATTAGAAAAATCGGGGTAAAAAAAACAGGATTTGCGAAATTTTTGGGACCATAGTGTAATTTTTTTTTTTTTTTGGATGTTTTTAAGTTTATACCCTAAATTGGTAAAATCCCTTTTGTTTTCTCACCTCTTCAAACGCGATTGACTGCTGCTGCTCTACTGCTACAAACAGTCGACAGTCACAAGGGTGATCTCATCTCTTCTTCTTTTCCGATCACATCTCAGGTAAGCTAGCTCTTCTCTCTCTCTCTCTCTCTCTCTCTCTCTCTCTCTCTCTCTCTCTCTCTCTCTCTCTCTCTCTCCATTTATACACACTACACACCACAGTACACAGTTTGTCTCATTTTTTTTATTGTTGAAACCGATAACTATTGTGTATGAGTGTATGACATTACATAGTTTTTTTGTCTCGATTTTATTTTCTATTTTTTAATTATTATTTTTTGTTTTAGTTGCGATTAAGGCATTAAAAAACAGATTGGATTAAAAATTAGTTTGTCTCGATCTCTGTTTTTTCAGTTTTTTAACTTTAAGTTGTATATTAAAATCTGACTTTATGCTCAATGCCTCGTCCACCAACAAACTTTGTAGTTTGTGTGAAATAAAATTACTAGTAGCTAGACTTGTATATTCTTGTTGTGGTTTGCCCAAATCAAAGGAAAAATGTGATCGTGATTTCATTCATAGGTAACTATACAATGGATCAATCATCTTCGGCGGCATCTACCACTTCTGAGTGTCCAGTATTGAAAAGAGCTTCGGATGATGTTGGATGGGAATATGGCTTCCTTGTGAATCCTAAAAACAATGAACGTTGGAAATGCAAATTGTACGACAAAGAGTATGGTGGAGGAGTTTATAGATTGAAACAACACATAGCGAATATCAAGGCCTATACTACAACACAGCGAAAGAAGATATCAAAGAGGCATACAAAATTGAATAGCGTAACTCTGCTTGAAAGTGTTTGCTCCATTAGTGAGGGTTCTTCGTCTTGTTGACGGGGATTGGAAGCCCTCAATTGGCTTTGTGTATGGAGAGCTCAAGAAAGCGAAAGAAGATATCAAATAGGCATACAAACAAAATGAGGCTAACTACCGGCCAATACTACAAGTCATTGACTCAAAAGGCCTAGGTCGGCTTAATAGTCCATTGCATTTGACGGCTTACTTTTTGAATCCATTTTACCTCTACAAGGATCCTACCATGAAAGATGATCCAATGATAATGGATGGTGTTTTTGCTCGTGTTGAATCTTTCTTCCCCGATGATTTAAGTTCAAAATGAGGTCATCAATAAAGAGTTTTTGAAGTACAAGAACAAAGAGGGTGGATTTGGTAGACCATTGGCCGCAAAGGGAAGTGAGAAGAATGATGACATGATCCGGGTAACTTAGTAATTACTTTTCTTAGTAACTTAGTTTTTTTTTTCCAATCAAGTAACTTATAGTTAGTACTAAATTACTAATTGAATTGTGCTTCTTTCATGATTAATTGGATGGTGGCCTAACTATGGCAATCACACACCTAACTTGAAAAAAATGGCCATTAGAATTCTCTCTTTGACTTCAAGTTCATCCGGGTGTGAGAGAAATTGGAGCACCTTTGAGGGAGTAAGTACATATTCTCTCTCTCTCTATTATGTGTTGTAATTTTTTAAAAAGGGTAAGAATTTAGAGTTACGTTAACTTAAGAATTTTCTTTAATGTATAGATACATACGAGAGGGATGTCCTACTTGTTAGTAAAGCAACAAATGCACAAGGATGGATTGTTGAAGGTGGTGACAATGAAGTTGAGCCGGGTTCGGGACTTACATGGGATATGGTTGGGGAAGCTATGGGAGCGGATGAGGTGCTTCAACCTGAAGTGGTAGAAATGTGCGAGAACTAGATGAAGACGAGTTTGTGTCTGAAGATGACAACGAAGAGGAAGATGAGGATTATGAGTTTGAGTCTGATGGAGAGCAATTCTTGGAGGGATATGGAGAAGAGGAGGAGTGATTGACTATTGACTTTGTGCTACTTAGTTTCATTTGGTTTTGAACATAGAGCATCGAACTTTGTAGTTGACTAATTATTTTGTTTTACTTAGTTTGTATGTTTTTATTTGATGATGTGCTACTTATGTTATTCTACTTACTCAAAACTT
Organism: Vaccinium vitis-idaea; assembly: GCA_963854785.1. Classification (NCBI taxonomy): domain Eukaryota; kingdom Viridiplantae; phylum Streptophyta; class Magnoliopsida; order Ericales; family Ericaceae; genus Vaccinium; species Vaccinium vitis-idaea. The sequence goes on along the minus strand of OY978225.1, from coordinate 20,430,657 downwards.
ATGAAGGATGAAGTAGAATATATATTTAAAAGAAAAAATCCGACTAGCCGACTAATCCCCTAGTCACTAGTCGGCAGCCAACCAACCTGGGACCGACTAGCGACTTTTAGAACACTGGTCGGACTAATACCGGGTAAGTTTTTTTGGCTAAATAAATATTGGGTAAGTTCTCCTGTTATATGCAAATGACATGATTATTACCGGTTCTGATTCTACAGCCATTTGCGATGTGAATCACATTAATTTCGCAAGTTTGAGACGAAGGATTTGGGTACTCTACCTTATGTGGGTATCGAGGTGGCTTCATGAGTTATCGCAGATCAAATATGCAACTAACGTTCTCCATCATGTCAATCTTACTATGACAAGGTTGTTGATACTCCTATTGAATTGCATGCTTCTCTACTTCCGATGGTGTTTTACCTTATGAACCTCCAGGCGACATGGTTGGCTGTTACGTATATCTTACTGCATCTGTGACTAACCCTGTTATTGCTTATGCAGTCCTATCATTAGGCAGTTTGAATTTGCTCCTAGTTCTGCCCATCATACATTTTGCTACGTATCTTGCATTACTTGGTGTGCTATCTATCAGTGTTTATTGCTCTCCTTCCTTCGAGATTGACTCTTCAGCTGCTAGCTTGGGCCGGTGACATCGCTGATCATAAATCAACCTCTGGGTTTCCATGTTTTTCTTGGTACTCAATTTCGTTGAAAAGCAACAAACATTGTGTTATTACTAGGTCTACTACTGAAACTGAATATCATGCTGTCCCAGGCTACTGCTAAAATTGTTAAGCTCCGTTGGCTTTTATCTGATATGGGGTTTCCCTTCACACACCCACTTCTCTATGTTGTGATAACAAAAAGTGCCATTCAGAGTGCCCACAGTTCCGTCTTCCATGAGCGTAGAAAAGAATATCGAGATTGATTGTCAATTCGTTTGCCAACATCTCCAGTTAGGCAGTTAAGCAAAATTGACCGACCATTTGTTCCATCCTTGCTTTAGTTGGCTGACATCTTTACTAGGACTCACACGGCTGCTCAATTTCACTCTCTCCTAGGCAAACTCAAGATTCTCCTTGCGCCTAGCTCCGATTATAAATTATCTGAAGCCCCCGGCGCACCACCAAATGTAAATTTAAATTTAACGGATAAGTGACATGGCGTCTCATGTGTCCCCGCGTGTTCCCTGGGTGTCCGATGTGGATACAGCGATCTCTAGGAGCTTTGGTGCTTCATAGATCATAAACCATCATTGATGTTTGGCTTGGCTTGGCTTGGTCAGAGATGTTAGTTGATTAAAGTATAAATAAGCAAAATTTTAAACAACGGCTCACCCCCCGGTAAACGAGGTTGGTCTAGCAGAAAGCAAGACAAGAGGGTTTAAGCAAGAAAAAAATCTATCTACTCGCCTTAGTGGGCAAATTTGCCTATTACACCATGACAAAATGAATCTCCTACATAACTGGCGGCTTGTAAAGAACATGGCAAATCAGCAGAATAGGCTCAGGCAACTAACTATACCTTGTTACCAATCGCACGTCCGAAACCACATGGAACTGCTGCAACATCAACATCCCCAACATGATCTGCAATATTGTTCCTGACCCTGAAACATAATCTTTACGAATCAGAGATCAGCCTTCAACAGGACTAAAGACCTAATGAGCTAAACTAGATACCCGACAAAAGAAGACAGTAGCAAACAATAAAGTTAACCCACTTTGGCCTGCCATGCAGTAGAATGAGCTGAAACTCTTCTAATAAGGAAAAAAAAAATTAAAAAATGAAATCAGTGGAGGACTTTAATAGCTGGAGCCTTGTCCTGTGGAGTCTTAACTCGACCTTCTTTCATCAACAAAGCATGCAGCCCATGTACAATAGAGTCAGGCCTATCAAAGTCCTAATCCTCGGCAACCATTCAATTTCCCATTTGATCTAATTCGTACCACGTCCAATTTCTCTTTGAAAGGGCCAGTAGGAAGTCTTAATCTTTCTTGGCAAGAAAGGCTTATGTATCAAAAGAAGGCCTATACCCTCGACAACTCGCAAGTATCAAAAAAAAAAAAGAAAAAGGCCCACACGATGCTGCAACAAGTCCAACTACACAAAATAACCAACAAGAAGTTTTTCAATCAGTATAACTGGTTCTTAATATGGGAAAATGGAAACATCCTCCTCGAACGTTTTCCAAGAACATCAAGGATTGAACTTGTGGGTTAGTATGAGATATTACAACAACAACCAAAAAGATAGAGAAAATGGCTTCAGAAGTATACCAGGAAGGAAATGACCCCATACAACATCAACATAAATGAAAAGGAAATGCTAGACGAATAATGAAAAAGAAACCCTCTGAAAGGGTCAGCAGCAACCAAATCCATGGAACTGGTTAACAGCATTACACCTAGTGGATGTCAGAAGAGATCCTAGCACACCCAAGATCCTAATAATAGTACTCACCACGCAGCAATAAGCAACCCTGCCAGCTGTCTGGAACCAACTAGTTCAAAAGTTGACCCCTCATCCAAAGTTTTCCCTATCATATCCAGCCAGCCCTGTCCAGCATTACTCCCTTCAAGACCTACCTGGATTGACAAAACCAATGTCTCTAACTAAACAGGTTTAAACGTGAGAATTAAGTAATCCACCTAAATAGAACAAGAAAATTATGGAAGCAAAGCATTCATCCCAATTTGCTTCACCTAACAAAAACAAACATTTAGCAAAATTGGCAACCAAAAAGCTCTAGCATAGTCACATAAAAGAAGAGCATAATCCTATGCTACTTTTGATTTTCAAACAGAGTACTCAGTACAGGTTAAATGGTCCCATTGTCAAATCCCATCCTTGTTCGCAACTCTTTATTTGATGGACCTCTAAAATTAACGATTCTAAAAGGGTGAGAACTAGCTATACTACTGCATGATCTGTTAACATCAAAATGATTCAAATAGACAAAAACCGATTCTATCCCAAGGTTCTAAATATCGTACCGGCCTGAGTACCATTATCATGGAAGTATGCATAAACCTCTTTTACTATCCATGAAATGCGCTATCCATGAAATGCTCTGTAGAACCTTAAAGCACCATTTTATGTAGGAAAATACACAAAAAAAGAAACAAATTTGAATATTTTGCCGTGTCCCTGTGTCCTTGAAATGAGAAATAGTTGAATCCGACACCTAGATACATACCCGCACCCGACACCCATACTCGAGTCCAAGTAACATAGCCGGTTTTCCTACTAGTACGACACTCGGTACCGATACTGGTCAGATGCCTGGTACCATTTCGAATTTAGCGCAACTACCACTATATAGATATAGTTTTAAATCAATAATTTTCCCCATGCAATTCAATTCATCATTACATAAATGAAATTAGACAACAAAAACTACACCCTTGTTATATAATCTCTATTCTATTCAAGAAATTTCTCCATGCCATTCAATTCATCATTACATGAACTTATTTAGACAATAAAAATTACACTCTCATTGTATAAGCTCAATTTTGTTCGAATTATCAATCTAACTCTATCTTCAGAAAGAAATAAATCTAACTCCTATAAATACCAAGGGCCATAACAAGTAAAAGGGTTTAAACGTGAGATTAAAGAGTTAGTTTGGCCATTGTCCCATTTTAGGGTTCTCATATATAAAGCCTTTTCTACCTTTAACTCTTTTCCCTGTTTCCCCTCTTTGCATAAAAAGGTACCGGAAGGAATCAATGTTTCCACATCTCGTCCGAGATTGGTCGGGATCGCAAGTACAATCCGTTAATCACTGGTATTGGATCCGGGATGGTATTTGAGGTGCAAGGTACTAGTTTCCCCCAAATCATGTGCGTACCTGGCGCAACGGTATGGGATTCAAACCCTTGGTCAATCCAAAATGCTGCAACTAAAGGGCACTATAAGCGTATATTAACCAATGAAAAATCAACAACTAAATGGACATAACTCTTGCAGAAGGCTACTAAGAGCATCTCCAACCCATGGCTTAATTGAATATGTCAAATATTTTTGACGGCTTATGTGGCATTTTGGCATCTCCCATTTGACATCAAACACTCCCTCTCCAACCCTAATGTCAAAACTATATTATTTATACCTTTTGAATCTTTGTGAACTCTAATTGCTATATTTAATTTATACAGGCAAATATGACCATTTTTATGCTTGTTTTTTACGTAAAATACTTAAAATTCAAATTTATGCTAAAATTGAGAGTATTGAGAATCCATAGTGTGAATGAGAAAAATTATTTTATTCAAGTATATATTTATAGACACAAAAAAAAAATAGAGCTCATTACTTGTAGGAAAAAACCTCAAACGGCTCTTTTAATTAATCACTAACGGTAATATTTTCGAAAAAAGTAACTTCAGCATGTGAAGCATCTGCCTTCACATTTGGCAGGAACTGAAGCAAAGGAAGCATCACGGTTGGATTTCAATGGTCTGCGGCATTTGCCTATTTTGACCATTTCCCTTTGCCACCTCATTTTTGACATATGGGTTGGAGATGATCTAAAGGATATAACTCTGACACAATACAGACCATTTGGACACCACTTCCACAGGAAAGAAAAGTAAAAGTGCTTTCTTGAAAGTTGAAGTAAAAGTGCTTTCTTGAAAGTAAAAGTGCTTTCTTGAAAAATCAACAACTAAACTTATGAAGTAGAAAAATCTGGTGCTATTTCCCAGTGGCCTGCACACATGGATGACTTTAATTCATGTCTTTACACCACTGAGCTTGATGATTTGAGGTACTCTGGCTGTTTTTTCACTTGGTCTAATAGGCAGACTCCCCCAAACCATATTTCCAACAAACTTGACAGAGTTCTTGTTAATGATAGTTGGAATAGGCTTCACCCACATTCATCTGCATTCTTCCAAACCCCTGGAATTTCAGATCACTCCCCAACTATTGTGCACATCACACCACCTCCTAAGAGAGGCACCAGGCCTTTCAGATTCTTTGACTTTTTGGCTGATCACCCTCAGTTCCTCACCATAGTCCAGAAGGTGTGGAGAGAGGTTATCATAGGCAATCCTATGTTTTATATTGTGGAGAAACTCAAAATCTTACAGGCTGAGCTAAAAGCTCTCAATACTAAGGAGTTTAGCTCTATCTCTAAAAGAGTTAGTGATACTAAACTCCAACTTGATATTCTTCAAAAGAAGTTGGGCTCTGATCCCTCCAATCCAGGCATCCAGCCACTCAGACTCAGGAGAGATTTGTGTATAAACAGTTCATTGTTTTGTCTAGAGCTGAGGAAAGCTTGGCCAGACAAAAATCTAGAAATCAGTGGCTCAAACTTGGAGATCAGTGCACTTCTTTCTTCTTCAAGTCAATTAACAACACCATAATAGGAGTAAGATCACTACCCTGACTCTTGGTGACTCCCCTGTTACTCATGATCCCAAGGAGATCAAAGCAGCCTTTGTTGACTTTTATACTGCCCTCCTAGATACCTCTCACCCCACCCCCTACTCAGGGGCTTCTAGAGTTGATCAGCTTATCATCAAGAAACTGTCTACTAAGCAGAGCATTGCTATGGTGCAAGAGATATCTGATATTGAAATTAGGGACACCTTTTTGTCTCTTAATCCCCATAAAGCACCTGGTCCTGATGGATACAATGTTGGTTTCTTCCAGAAGGCTTGGATGATAATTGGTCATGATGTTATAGCTGCCATTAGGAATTTTTTTAGATCTGATAAGCTTCTTAAAAGAGTCAATTCTACAATTGTGGCATTGGTTCCTAAAGTGCCTAATCCCTCCAAAGTGGGAGATTTTAGACCAATATCTTGTTGTAACACTATTTATAAATGCATTGCCAATATATTGTCTAAAAGAATCCAACTCTCTCTTCCCTACCTTAATGATCCAGTCCAATCTTGTTTTGTCAAGGGTAGGAGAATTGCAGATAATATTTTCCTCACTCAGGAGCTCATGAGAGGATACCACACCTCCTCTCCCACTCCTAGATGTGCTTTGAAGGTTGATATCATGAAAGCCTATGACAATGTTAGATGGGATTTCCTTTGGGATATTCTCACTAGCATGAATTTTCACCCTAAAATGATTCAATGGATTCAAGCTTGTGTTTCCACAACCAGTTATAGTCTTAACATTAATGGTGAGCCCACAGGCCAAATCTTAGGGAAAAGAGGTCTTCGCCAAGGGGATCCACTCTCCTCATATCTGTGTCATTGTTATGGAGACCCTGACTTGTATTTTGAAAGAAAAGGCCAAGCTCCCTAATTTCCATTTTCACTGGAGATGTGAGCGTACTAACATAATCAATCTTTGTTTTGTTGATGACCTCATGATCTTCTGTAAAGGGGATTTGAGCTCCATCAAGCATATCCAAACAGCCTTGTCTGAGTTTGAAGCCTTGTCTGATCTTGCTCCTAGCCCTGGCAAAAGTAACATTTTCTTCTCTGGATTTAACTCCTCAACAAGGCATGAGATACTCACACTTCTTGGTTTTAAAGAGGGCACTCTTCCCATCAAGTATCTTGGCGCTCCCCTCCTGTCTACAAAGTTAAAGCATATTGACTGCAAACCACTGATTGACAAAATCACTGCTAAGACTAAGTCTTGGACCAATAGAGACCTCACTTATGCTGGTAGAGTGCAACTCATTAAGAGCATTCTCTTCTCTATGCAAACTTATTGGTCTTCCATAGTATTCTTCCCAAAAAAAGTCATTAAGGAGGTGGAAGCCATATTGAGAGCTTTCTTTTGGTCTGGTCCTGACCTTAAAAAATCAGGTGCCAAAGTTTATTGGGATCACCTGTGCTCACCTAGGCAAGAAGGTGGCTTGGGATTTAAATCTATGCACACATGGAATAAAGCTGCTATATCCAAGCATATTTGGTTCCTCATTTCAGGAGGTGAGCAGTCCATGTGGTGCCAGTGGGTCAAATCCTATTTACTAAAAGGGAGAAGCTTCTGGGAAGTTAAAATGCCTAGTAATCCTTCATGGGTTTGAGGAAAATGCTGAATATTAGAATAGTAGTTCAGCCACACATCAAAACTATAATTGGCAATGGAAAGGATACCTCTTTATGGTATGACAATTGGCATCCCCTTGGCCCACTTGCTGAGAAGATTAGGCCCAGGATACTTTATGAATCTGGACTCCCTAAAGATTCTAAAGTATCATCCATTATCAAAACTTCCCAGTGAGCATTTCCCATTACCCAGACCATTGAACTCAATGAAGTTAGATCCACTTTGTCCTTACTTCCTGAGCCCAACTTGGGTGCTGACTGCCATAGATGGATGCTCACTCCTAATGGTCTTCATAGTATAGCATCCATGTGGAGTCATTTGAGGACACATTACCCTAAAGTCCAATGGCATCATTGCCTATGGTTTTTTGGTCACATACCTAAGTGCAGCCTCATTGTTTGGGTGGCTGTGCAAAATAGGTTATACCGTTATACACAAAGGATAGATTGGTCACATTTGGGACCAAAACAGTCTTGCTGCAGTTTCTGTCAAGGTCAGGAAAGTCATGATCATTTATTCTTCACCCTCTCAGGTTTGGACCCAGATCACATGACTACTTAATGTGGTTTGGCCTTCTAAATCCTGGACCAGCTGGATTTCTTTTATTTCATCCATCAAAGGCAAATCTCTTAAGAGTCTAATGATTAAATTGGCTTTTACCACTTCAATTTATCACATTTGGATTGAGAGGAACTATAGGAAGTTTCAAAATGTGTCATGTACTGAACAAGTTGTTGTTCATAAGATTCATTCTATGATGAGACATAGATTGATGTCCTTAAAGGAACTTCCCCAAGGGCATCAATCTCATTGGCTTATCAGGAAATGGGATTTGCATTTATAGATGCTATCTTGCTACTAATTCAGTTCATGCAGGTCACTCTCTGCAAGTAATTCATTTGCAGGTTCATCTCTCAGGAAAGAGTAAATCCAGAAGCATGACAGGTCCCCACCACAGCCTAGGCTATTGCAACTATATATTTGGATCTTTCTTGTGTAGGTACATTCTGGTGGGTTCTGGCTCAGGTTCAGATAGGTACATTCAAATAGGGATTTGTTGAGCAGGTCCATCTCAGAAAGGTGTAAAACAATTCCGGATTATCAATCCACCCAAGAGCTATTACTTCTAGTACTTGGGTAAGTTAACTTATTCTTCATCATGCTCACTGTCTTTGAGGCTGCAGGCCTTTCTTTTGTCTTATGCCTAAGGTGGATTGATACTGGATTGCATGCTTGAGCTGTGTGAACTACCATATATATTGAGTATTTTCCTTGAGAGGTGTGTGCTTGTGCCCCAGACTTCCTTCATGAGAGGAGGTAATATATAATGGGGGAGCTTAGTGAGGTTTAGATGAGGGAGCATGGGTCCATAGAGAGTGTAAAGAAGTGGTGAGATTTTGAGGGAGATGAAGAGTGAGACATGTATACTTTTAGGATTTCACTACTGTACTTTGCTGTTATTGCTGCTGCCCTTATGCTGTCATATTTGGTTTTGGAGCTCTACTGTTAGCAGTATGTGAATAGTGCTATTGATGTATATTCTACTTTGAGTATCTGCTGAGTAGAGCTCCAGATCAGTTTTGTTTGCTGCTGCACAATGCTGGAATTCACTGCTGTACACTGCTGCCCATATTGTTTGCTGCCATGTTTGGCCTTACACTGGATCCATTGCAGCTTGACTGATAGCAATTGTGATTGATTTTTGGTTCTGAAACCCAAAGCCCGCATTAAGTCCAGTCTGTTTAATGTGTTGCTATTGTTCCACTGTCTGGATTTCTGGAATTCTTTGCTACACGGTTGTTGTTCATTTTGTCTGCTTATACTTGGATAAATTGGGGCTGTTGTTAACTGCCTACTAGCAGTTTGATCGAACTCTGCCAGACTGTGTCTGCTTCATGGCCTAGCCTTGGGGGGCTGTCCCTTGGCAAGTTTGATACCCCTTGGGGAGGGGGTTGTCCTCCCGTACCACCTGCTGCAAATGGAAAGCCCGCATTAAGTCCAAGCAAATCCTGTGATATATAATGAGTCCACCACTTGCAGCTCATTTTATGCTCTGCTGGGATTACTTCACTGCCTATCCTATGATTACTTCACTGCCTATCCTATGATATGATAACTACTGACTGCCGAATAGTAGTTATGATTGAATTTTGTGCATTGTCCATCTTCCTGCAATCAGAAGTTCAGATAAAAGGACTTTACTCTCAGATTTTGTGCGTTGTTGAGCTGCTGCTGCTGCAGCTGTATGTAGTTTATTTTCTTTAGTTGTATAGACGAAAGGGAAACACTCTATCCCTCCCTCCATGTAGCCATTTGGCCTTCCCCAATTTCGTTTTACCTTTTTCTTTTTCGTTTCTCTTTCTTTCTTTTGGTTTGTCCTCCTGGGGTATGCCCCTTGTAGGCTGTAAATTCGGTTAGCCCCTTTTAATTTCGCGCTTATTTACCCAAAAAAAAATAAAAATACTCCTCAAGATTATCATTCAATCGATAATCTGAAGAGAGAGAATATCCTATCTTGGCGCTCTAATTTAGTGCACGGGTAGGAGCAAGTTTTGTCTATGAGGCTCTTCTAAATACTTAAAGTATCCAAAAAGTGGGTTGGAGATGCCCTCTTGACACTCTAATTTAGTGCATGGGTAGGAGCAAGTTTTGTCTATGAGGCTCTTCTAAATACTTAAGACTCCAAAAAGTGGGTTGGAGATGCCCTCCCTCCCTCCCTCTATATATATATATATAGCCATGAACATGGAAGACACACCCATCAAATCTGTAGTGAAACAATTCGCCAACACATTTTTGTGGAATATGCCTACACAGAATCAACATCCAAGTCAAATGCTTAAAATGCTGGAAAACAAACTTGGCATAAACAAGTGTATGCTATACAAAATTAGTTTGCTGTAATACCATAACTTGAGCTTCCTGTACAACCCAGTGAAATGGGATTCTTTGGTATGTCAATATAGGCTCAACATGAATGAATGGATATCAATGGACCACTGACCACACATATCAACTTCTTAGGAATTTCTGTCATAAAATTTTTTCCATTTTACTGAAAAATATTAATTTTTTAATGGGAATTAAGAAAAGCCTGTCATTATGCCAACGGAGTAAGCAAATACACAGTTGAGAAACTTAAAAGATATCTTACAGTTTCTTTTGCTGCAGACATTGCGAGGAAACCAGCACCCATTTCAACTTCCTGCAACCCAACAACAACAATGCCAACATCTGCAGCTGCAGAACCTAACCAGGATATAAGTGAGTCAGGGGTGGCTCTTCCTTGTCCAACATTCCATGTACCAGCCAGGATTTTCAAATTTTCTATTGTAGTATATAAAAACTCTCTTTCAGATAACTCTGAACGTAATATGCTATCAAAAGGTCCTGGGGATGTGAGACTCCATCCACGTATGCCACCATGGTTAGCCAAGGTGAAAATGTAACCAGCCCCAACAGCCATATCTATTACAGGACTGTTGTGAGCTATCCATCCCCCGAGTAATCTACCATTGAGATCCAATACCTGAACAGTGCCGCTTAAATAGCCTACCCATATTCGAAACCCAAATGTCCTTAAACATTGAACGGACTGATAATGGTACTTGAAATCTTGCAAACGATTTCCATTACTATCCCATTGAACAAGCAGTCCATTTGAACACCCAGTCCAAATCATGCCATCGATTGTCGTGATTAGTGCTTCAGTTCTCTGATTATCATCTCCGAATGCACCCTTTACTGCAGCTCGACGGACAGCATCAGCAGCTCCCATGAGAGCATTACGTGAGCGCTGAAAGAAACTGACAGCACTTTGGGGTCGCTCCTTCTTTGAAAAAGAACCAAACTTTGTTTTCATCTCATCTTCCATCATGACGTCCTGCATAAATGATATGTTCTCAATCTGACCTTCGATGTTGAACACTTTAAGCAGCTCCCTAGTACGAGAATCCCTGCAGAATAAAAACTAAACATTTCAAACATGTAGGGTATAGAAGAATTAGGAGGCAGATAATACAGGAATGCAATGAGGTAATACAACACTAACAATAGCAATTTATCCAATCTCGTCACAAAATTATCGATGCAAGCTAGTGATTTGATGTTTCATCCACCTAAACTCCATGCAGAAGGCCCATAGGAAAGATAGAAGTACAATTCAAACTGCAGATGCTAGAAAACAAAGAAAAGGGAGCCTGAAACACTAGTTGAACACATGATGACCAGAGCGTATGACAGGCGCCATGCACACAAGAATGCAGATATGTAGAGTTGTAGACACCCTAATTTGGCTTTGCAAATGTTTAAGCCCCCCGCCTTGGGCAAATCCCGGTGATGAATCGATTTCTCGAGTGCTTTGTGAAACCTTGAAAGATTAAGTACTATCCTTTAGAAGGGTGAGAATGTGCCTTGGAAGTCCTGTCCCTTATTAGGAGTGTCGGCCACTACTTACCCTCCATCTAACGCTAGCCCATCCTTTGGTCGCTACTTCTTTTGCAAAACTGCCACTTGGCATCCGGTCCTGAACCACACCATGCATTTCGAACCATCAGTCTGTTGGATCATCTGTCGCCGCCACTCCTCCTAGCGAACACTCTTCATCTTTTCAGCAGAACATTCTAGAAGTGCAGAAGTGCGGGGATCTGATCCTAACCGCTTTAGCTGGCCCTTTTCAGTCTTTTAACGTCTTAGGGTTTCTCTAGAGATCTTTGAGCCACAGCTATTATAACTTCTAAGGGTTAAGTTGTTTCCTTAATGGATTTGGCCTAATTCCAATATAAACAACCCTTCTTTTACACTTTCAACACACTTATCAATATTCAGCAGTCGTTCAACCCACTACAAACCCTAATTCGTTCCTATCTCTCAAGAATCCCTCGTAGTTAGTAGGCAAAAACACTCCAAGCGTTCACCAACCTTCAACTGTTTCTTTATCTTTCGAACTTCAATCAAGAACTCCTTGCTTTTGATTTATAAAAGCCTCGAAAATCACACTCTTTGGCCTCACGAGCACTGAAGGATCAAGGTGGGATGTTTCCAACAGCCCTCATGGGCTTCCTTTCTATACATTTAATTTCTGCCTTTTTCTGTTTAGTGAATAACTGTTGTTTCTGGTTTAATGAGGAGCAGTGGCCGCATTGTAGCCACTTATGTTGTATATTGCATGTGGCGATCTGCTAGTTTGAGCTGCAGGCCGATAGATCTTCTATTGGCCGCCACTTAGATCTGCGCCATAACCTGCTGTATTATCTGTTCTCTTTAGTCTGTCTATTACATGATCCCTATCCCCTATCCCCTGTATTTCGTCATAAACCATATCTGTAAATAGCTAATTAATCAGTACTTGTGGAATCAAAAGATCAATTGAAGTATTTTATGTCAAACAACTAGAGGCCAACCGTTTGGATAGCCGAAGAGGGTGCCTTGCACCTTGTCCTTATCGTCCCTTGGCTCCCGAACGTCGGATCTCAAATATGGTTTCTTGGTCCCTCAAACCAAGTGGCAACTCTAAACAAGCAAAGTGCGCCGCAATGGGTACTATCAATCAAGAGTGTTTCGTGAACCACTTTAGCACTATCATCGTATACCTTTAGTCCCTAGAAATTACTATGCTGAGGCCGTACCATTGTTTCCCGCTGCTCTTTACTCCTTTGTAGGTCACAAGAGCTGGCTACACAGGGTTTAGTCCTAAATTGGAGTCTCAGAAGCCCAATGGAGACCAAGATTGTAAAAAGCTCTTAATAGCTTCAGAATTGGAGTTGTTGATGGAAGAGAAAAGAAAAAGAGATCCACAGAATTTTTGAAAATTGATTGTGGAAAGACACATCCATTATGTATTACCAAAAGGTGTTTGGAACCAAGATACATTATTTTGCGGATTACAAACAAACGTGGGGAAGATGATGATCTTCTTTAAGTAATTTGTGAAGGTTAGTCCACTATTAAGGAGGATGGTTACCAACAAACGTGGGGAAGACAATGATCTTGTTGAAGTAATTTGTGAAGGTTAGTCCACTATAAAGGAGGATGGCCAAGCATCCAATCGTTATCCAAGAGATTCTTGTCTTTCCTCGATGGCTTGAGGTAACTGTTCAGATCTTAAATGGTAACGAATGCAATTTCATGATAGTATGTGGCCTCTTGGGTTAGCAACCTGTGGTTTTGGTTTGATAAAGAACTGATACTTCCAATCGGATTAGTTTATAATTGGGCTCAAAAACATTTCCTACTGCCTAAGTAAGTAAGTAGTGTTTAAACTTCAGCCTGGAAAGACCCTACAATCTTAAATATCCTGACCAACTAATGAGGAATGTGAACCGAGATGTGCACAGGTCAATTTTGGCGGGTTATGGGACAATTTGTCAACCAACCCATATTCGGTGGGTTGAATATTTTTTCAATCCACAAAATCATTGGGTCGGATGACTTTTTTGAACCACAGATTCTGGCGGGTTGGGCGGGTGTTAAAATTAAAAAATAATAATAAGATGGCACAAAACGAGAGTAGAAACACAACAAACAACTTTTTAGATCATTAAGTATTAAAATGTAAGTTTATCAGCAAAAACAAACTACATTTTAAAAGTTAACGGCAATGTGCATGATATTTGTCAACCCATATGTAGCGGGTTGGGTGGGGTTCATGACGAGTTGAAAGAATTTGACCCAGATTCAACCCAACCTGACACCACAGAGCTGGTCACCTGTCGAACGCAACCTATTCATCCTCCCCAAACTTGACACCACAAAGCTGATCACCCGTCGAACCCAACCTGTTCATCCTCCCCAACCGCGGGTCTCACTGCAGATTGGCTCAGGTTTTAGTCAATTTGGTGAGTTGGTGGGCTTTTTGAATGCCATAGTGTTCGTACTGGAAAACAAAGAAAAAATAAAAGGATTACATAATCTGAAGAGGAGCAACATTGCCCATTTCAGCATCAATGGTTTAGGGTTTGTTTAGATGTATAAAAATGACGTCGTCAAGGAAAAATTAATATAGCAAAATCTCAAATAGTATTTTGCTTTATCGTCATATACATTCTATCTTAAGGGTAGTCTAGTCTTTTAGGCTTATTAAGTTTTTTTTAATATTGTTAAGGTTAGCGTATATAGCATTACCTTTTCCTCTTGTAGTATTAATCTTTTAGCAGTACTCCCATCTAACATAGTATCAAACCTGCTACCTGGATGAATCACACTGGATGTTGCCGGAATAGTTTGTTTGCATTTACGGCTTGCTTCTCTATCTCAGCCACATCATTTCCTTCAACTTCATAGATAGTTTTCCTTCGTGGTTTGAATCCATCAACCATTGCATATCATCGTTGCTTGGCATCGTTTGAAAACAGAAAATCAAAAACTCAGTAAATCAAACAGAAACTAGACCCAGAAACCAGATCCGTTAGAACTTGCAGGGTCTTGTCCGATAGTATATGTCAGACATGTCTGTCCCCCACACGTCAAGCAACCATCACCTGGACCCCAGCAGCCTCTGAAACCTCCATTGATCCTTATTTGAGCACTAATCAGCCCTTCAAAGCGCTGTTGAAGCATCTCTTACTATTGTAATCCCATCATTCCCCAGAGTTGACACTCGTCAAGCCTTTGTCTACCTCCAGCAACCTGTAGCGGAGCTCCAACAGCTTCCATAAACATCCAGCAACTTCAGTTTGAACCAATATTTGCTTCGTTTGGGGAGTTTAAACCCCCAACTGCAACACCCAACTATTTCAACCTCAAACACCCAACTATTTCCGCCACTTGCCGACCCTACTATTATGGCTACTTGTTTATGGCAGCAGCAAAGAGATTTCAGATGCAATTGCACGAACCTACTCACAGAAAAAGGAATATGACCCAAATATATGATTTCACATGCTGGATTCTTAACTAAGCAGAGGAATTCTTCCATTGCAGTTTACTTACATACACTTCATAGTTATACGGAAAGAGTTAGATTATTACCAGACACCAGGTGGAAAGAGTAGTAGATGCCAGAAATTAAAGAAGCTAATTCAGCACAAGACAATCATTGAGTTTCTTGCTGGGTTAGATCCCAAATTTGGCCAGATTGAAGTCCAGATTTTGGGAAAGGAGCATAAAGAGAGTAGGATGGATGATATGCTCCAACTACCGCCTCGTGAGAGTTCAGCTCTAGTAATTTCTGGTCCTCAGGATTTCAGGTCAGTAAAAAATTCGACAAAGGTCAAACTAATGTTAGTACCACCTTGACTGCCTCTTGTCACAATACCTAACCGCCCTTGGGTTATTGACTGTGGAACTTTCTGGCCTAGGATCTAGGCGCCCCTCCACCCCCCGACTAGTGCTAGTGACTTTTAGAACCTTGGGTGTGGAAGGAACTCAATTTTCATCAACACTTTGTACTATGAGAACTTGGCTTATAAAAAAAATTCAACTAGTAATAAATCTTACATCTGATGTCAGGAATAAACATCAATAGCCTCTACGTCAATGTGCACAATGACTACTGTGTCATTACAATTACAAACGTTGGGATCAAAACTATGCGAAAACAAATAAGTTGAAACTTATTTATAATGCAACATGAAATGGAAATTATTGAGAGTCACAACTTACCACAATGCAAATGAAAGATACCCAGCACTCCAAACCTTGGTACCGGAATGACCAGACCGCATATGCTTAACGTCTGAAGTGAAAATATTAAAGACACTATTCCCGGTGACTTGGCTCTTGAGGTCAATACATGACCTCTCCACTACTAGTGCAGCCAAGTGCCTTTCTTCCACTGTCAGAGCCATAGATTTCTCAATGGACTCCCAAGGCCAAACCATGATTACACCACCCTCAGAACCCGACCATAGATCCCCTGGACCATAGTGAAGGTCAGAACACACCACAATCATAATTTGCAATTTTGCATACATAATAAGTTCCATAATATATTTTCCATTTCATTGCACTAAACTATAAAAGCAAATTTTCAAAATGGAGAAAACCAGTTTAGATGTCCATCATATCCTAGTAAAAATTAAATTAGAATTTATGTATCAGACAAAGCAAGGAAGGAAGACAAGCAAATTAGTTTGCTTTGGTTTGAAGATCACAAATTCCCATAGAAACATATTTAGGAAAGGGATCATCTCCTTGATTCCATTCAAGCAGTAAGATTGAGAGTGACTTGACGTCGTGTGAGAATTGCAACAAAACCAGAAAATCGGTTAGATTTATGCTATACAAGCAATGCACTTATTAAGGAGACCAAAAGGAAAGTCCAGAGATATTAAGAGATTTTGTCACATGGATTTAGTACATTTATTAAAAGCTTATAACAGGGTGCCTAGACAAATGATATGGCGGGTGCTAATGAAAAGGTGCTTATTTAAGAAATTGTTTAGAAATAGGTGTAATGTAAGGAACCGCTAAAGTATATATAAGGGAGCTATGACAGCAATCAAGTATGAACTTAATGCATTGTGTATAGAGAATAGAGAGTCCAACGTTCTACAGAAGCACAAGTTCTTCAATTGGCTTTTCTCGGAAAATATCACCAAACAAACTACATTGGATGCATGCTAACAACAACCAATGTACCATTACTGATAATTGAAATATCTCTTACTATTACTAAATCCCTATATTTAACAACAACAAAAAATACATATTCCCATACAACCGTGAATACGCATACAACCATGAATACGTGAACGTGTTTTCACAGTGGATTCTACATGTCCTGATAATGGAGGCTGGTGGGCTGATATTTACTTCAAATTAACTCAGCTATGGTTCTAATCATGCTTAACCAATTCCACTTCTTCAGAAATCTGAGTGAAGTAGTACTGCAGAAGATAGATAAGGAACCAGTGATTTACAAATCTCAACAAAACCTTACCGTAAGAAGTCATAACAATAGAAAGAACTGGACCACGATGTGCCTGCCAAGAAAGTGCTTCTCTAAAAGGAGTGCCATGGTCCAAACACTTATCCATCTTCCAAGCCCTAACTCTACCATCCCTATGCCCACTCCAAACAACCCTACTCCCTTCATCTGCAATCACGCATAGCGTCGGTGAAGTCTGCACCGATTCATAAAACGGCACCGCATCCTCATCCCCAACCGTGGCCGCTAAGGCCGAGGATGAGGGGGAATACAACTCCGAAAAGTTCCAAACCCTAAGTCCCCGTTCCGACCCAGCCCACAATTGATCGTCCGTAGACACTAGAGCCCTTAGAAAACACCCAATTTGGGTCTCCCTGAGAGGGTGGGGTCGCAGTTCCAGGCTCGGCGGACGGCCCGGGTGAACCGCGGTTCGGAGCGGGACCTTGAATATCCCGGTTCCTCCGCCGCTGGCTACAAACTCCGGCTGGACCGAATTCTCGACGGGGTTGTTACTGTTGTTGTTTTCGGGGGAGGAGAGCTTGCGGTCCAAGAACTGGATCATGTAATCGAGGCGTCTGCCGGCGGTTTCAACCGCGGTTCCGTTATTGAGACCTCCGCTGCCGCTGGGAGTGGAGCGGTACTCGCCGCGGCCGTCGTCATCGGAGGAAGAGTCGTAGAAGCGATCGAATATCTTGATGGGGGTGCGTGTAGTTGTTGTGGGGTCTTCGTCCGGGCTGAAGAAGCTCTTGTTGTTCAGTTGTTTTTCTTTGTCTAAGTCAGTGTCGTCTTGTTCTTCTGCCAATTTCTCACTATAAGAGTAGTTGAGGTGTCTGGTATAAGTGTAAGAAGAAGAGGGTGCGCTGAGAGATGATAGAAAGTCTCCGCCGTCGTCGTCGTCGTCGATCCGACCTTCCATGTCGCTGGCTGTTAAGTGGCGAGTTTAGAGGAAGAAGATGTGACGGAGAAAATCTAGACAAGTAGTAGGGGGGAAGGAGAGGTGCGGCCGTGTCGTATCGGGATTTTATTAGGGAAAATGACCAAAACATGGTCTTTTGTCAAACAAATAACAAAAAGGTGGTCATGGTTTGTGAAATACCAAAACCATGGCAAGGAAAATAAAAATGACCAATACATGGTAAATTAGAGATGAAGTACCCGTATTGCCCCTGTGTAATTTCCCCCCAAAAACCCACTTTACGTAAAACCCTAAACATCCCAACATCCGATCCCCTCTTCCCCAAAACACGCGATCTTCTCTGCTCCATCTGTGTCTCTCTGTGGCTCTCTCCGTGCCAAACGTTGCACTCAGTCTCTCTCTCTCTCTCTCTCTCTCTCTCTCTCTCTCTCTCTCTCTCTCTCTCTCTCTCTCTCTCGCACCTCGCACCTCGCACCAGTCCCTGTTTCTCTGTCTCTCTCCCTCTCGCTCTCTCACCAAGTCGAAAGCAGCAATCGATCTCGCACGAAGTCGAGCAACGATCTGGAACGAGTTTGTACATGTATGTGAAAGGAGAGTTCAAACGATCGACTGCAACTCTGTGATAAGGTAATCTCGTTTGTCTCGTTATTACGGTTTTGTGCTTTGAAATTGTGGCAAAATGTGAGCTGTACGTTCACCACATTTTTTTCCCAAAATGTGATCGCGGCAGAGATATTACCAGAGGGATTGGCTGATCAATAGGTCCCCGGAGTCTCCTAGCCGTTTAAGTTACAGCCCCAGTTTTTATGGGTATGTGATTTTCTTCTTTTGTTTGACTGGAGTATATTTTCTGTGAGAGGTTTTGAGGGACCCAGTTTGTAGCTTGTTGGTAGAATTGGAGCTCAGCTGGTCTCTGCTTTTTCTTTCACTGCATAAGAAAGTATGTAAATGGTACAAGAGAATAATGTGATGTATCTATATATGTTCTTGTATCTCGCTGTAAATCACCTCTGTTTCTTGCTAGTAATGGGGTTTTTTAGTTTTTACCATCTTCACCAGTGTGATTGATATCAGATGATAATGAGATGTTTTGTATTCGTATCGATGCATTCGACAGTTGCACAATATAATTTTCATAAACGAATCGAGCCCTTAACGCGCTAAGTCAGGGGTTTTTTTTAAACAAGCCGAGAGTTTTTACGAGCTAAGCCGAGCCGAGCCTTAGCGAGCTCGTTAACTAAACGATCTGGAAAATCGAGCTTGAGGTCGGCTCAATTCCTTAATGAGTCGAGCCGAGCCATGAACTGCTTGCGAGTAGCTCGGTTCGTTTGCATCCCTATTTGATATGAACGGGAGTTACAATGACAATGACAATGACATTTAGTTCTTATTACACATGGAAAAATGTTTATGTAGCAATCAAGTATATACATACAGTGGTATATGTCTGAATGGACTAATCAAACTGCTTCAATGCACAACACTGGTAGTTTGGTTTGGTTTAGTTCGGTTCGATTCATAGAAGTGTATACTGTAAAACCGACGGTGGTGGATTGAACCACAATACCTATATACTTGATTTTGTGGTAATTTTTTTAAAATATTCAGCCGAACTGAACTGATTACGGTTCTTATTGTAGCTACGTAGATATGCAACAACTTGGTCTCAACACTTTTGGCATTTCTCAGTCCCCTTCTTTTAAGTACATTACCTATGGCAGCATCTGTGCTTCATTACCTAACCCATCATTGTTTCAATTCTTTCCTTGTAAGAACAAAAAAATACAAAAATAGAAAGTAGTAGTATATTTATTTTTCTATAACCTTTGATCCCGTGCAGCTACCTCGCAATGGGCTTCATTAGATGTGCTATACTCATGTTGTATAAGAAATTTTGGGTACTGAACTTTTGATGTGTTCTTTTGTTTGGGATAAGTTTTGCACAACCCAGAATAACATTTGTTGAACATGTACTCATAAGTCATTGCTTTCTGAACGCCTATGGAAATTGGTTTGCGATATAGTATTGTCTTCCTCTTAGGCTCTTCATGTCTTAAAAGTTTGTAGTGCTTGTCACATGGTTTATACTTGTATTGCCTAATTTGTTGTACTGATATCATATTCCAGGCTGAGGGTGGCACTAGCTGCATTAAATTGAGGGTCCCTTAAATTCACCGTCTGTACATCCGGAGAAATTAGTTTCAGTTGGAAGGTATGTATTTTTGAAAGCATCTTGAGTGATATACTTGCTTTATGAGGAACTTCTATTGGATTGATTGTTTTCCTTGTAATTTTTTAGCATGCATCCAACATGGTGTGCATGTTCACAATTCACTCACTAGTCTGCAAGTAAAACTTTTTCTTTAAGTCAAATTTCTCGTACTTCATTGGCTGGCCCCTGCAATATGCCATTGAAGATTCTGATTGCCGGTCGAGGTTTTCTCTTTGTAAAGTTGCTTCAGGAGTGCGTCTGAATTTATTTGACCAAGCATGAAATTTGGTTTTGTTATTTCGGTGGCCAAATTATAGGGATGAAAAACAATTGGTCCTAGTATTGATGCGAAAATATGTCACTGCATTATTTGACTCTCTACTTCAGCATAAATTCTTTGTGCTTCCTTCATATGAGTCATTACCCTAGTTGGTGAATCATTCATCATTGCCATATGATTCATATTGTGAAAGGATTCAATTTACCTTGAAGTATGAAATAACAATATAATAATCAGGACTTTGACTGTAGATGTGGGCATAATATATGTCATGTTTGGAATATAGAACTCCTATTTGTTTCCATCTCAATGCCCACATCATAATATATGTCATGTTTGAATAGAACTCCTTTTTTGTTTCCATCTCAATGCCAGTCACTAGGTCTTTAATTGTCTAAGGACACAGCTCCATAGTAGCGCAGTTGTCAGTTTTGTGCAACTTCTACCAACATTTGGTCTACATGGAGGGAGCCTGGGGGCATGTAGTAAACCAAAAATCTAAAATAACTTCAATCATCTTTTTACTACAACTTACTGGATTATGTTTATTTACTAGCCTTAAACTGGCAGAACCAACGTTGGTTAGGGATGGTATGATAATGCGCTGAGTGAATGCTCTCCCCACCCTTAGATGAAGATGGGATTCAATCCCAAGTCTTTGTGACTACAAGATGGTTTACCAGTTACGGCTTGTACCTTCTTTTTTATATGTATTAGCACACATCACTACGACTATCAAATACCCAGAAGCACCAAAAGGGTCATCATCAGTGATGCTATCAGAGTCAAGGCAGCAGAGACACCTCGCCGGTCATCACATACCGATGGTGGATGCACTCTCCTTTCACGTGTCAAAAACTCAAGTTAGAAGTTTCCTACTTTAATATTTTTTTGGGGTGGTAATTCACTAATTTGGGCACCCTAAGGACATTCTAAAACACGCTCGGGACTGTCTATAGATTCTTGCGAGACGTGTGTGCCAGAGAAATAATAGGCAGGTCTTCTTTTTGGTTGATGGTGGTGGTGTATAAGTTATAAAGACACGTTTGAATGATGAAACACTTCAGTTTGAAATTTTTTGTGAATGATGTATGAAAATTTGAATGATGTGCCTATGAACTCGACATTTTCTGGAAGGAACTGATTCTTGAGCTTGCAATTTAGGTCAAGTGGTCAACAGAGGTAATGGGACAAATGTGAATGAAGGCATATAGCATATTTCACTGTTAAAAAACTGGAGGTTAGTAGTTCGAGTTGGTGACAGTAAATAGGTTTGTACCCAGTCTAAATCTCCGAGACATGCATTAATGAATTGTCATTAATGGGTGTACTTTTGTTTTTCGTTTTGGTTTTGAGCTTATTCCTAATTTTCAAATATCTTTTTACATATCTAGGATAAAGATAAAATATGCTCTCTATGCATTCATACAAATACCCAGTTTGTTATTAATCTGCAAAATCTATATGTTGCGAATTGTCATCCATCATCTGCAATACAAAAAATTGTTGTGCATCAATAGGCATCTTAGGATACATTGCAATCCTTGCATGTCTAGGCGTCCAGAAAGAAGTCTGGTTTCACTGAAGATGGTAATTGTTTGTTTACTTTTGGTTTGAAGCATTTGCTTCTTTTATAAGATTAAAATTACATTTGAAACTGCAATATTACCAGCTAGTATTGCAGTACACATTTGAAACTGCAATATTACCAGCTACTATTTTTTTGGATGAGAAGTTTGGAATTTCCTTCTGGATAGAGTTCCCTCATGAGCCTGTAGAATAGTTTACTTTTTATTCTAAGAACAACCAATGCAGGCTCCTTCCGTTCTCGCCCTTGTCCATTTTCAGTTTGGGTCACATACAAATTTGGCTTTCTACATTTTATGTTGTCTATGTTTCCTTTTTCTTTAGTTATTTTTCTTTGGCCAACATCTTCTTGAGTTGACATAACAAGTTTTTAGATGAGAAAGGGAAGATGAATTGCAACATTATCTGTTCATAGGGCACTGAATGCACTAGATATGGGAAGGGATCCTCGGCTTGGGGGAAAAGGGGTGATGTTTCATTCTCCAGGTGGTTTTTATTTCATTTTTGCGAAGTTGACACTTGACAGTAGGATGTCATAATGAATTGGGCAGCATCATTTATGATTAGCTTCGTTGTCTATAAATACTAGCTGCCAAAACCAGCAATGGCTTCTAGAGACTGATTGGCATTTCATACTATGTAAAGAATTTCAAATGATTAAGCACAATGCAAACAAGAAAACATGGATTTCTCTCCTCCTCTTTTACCAGAAAGCAAACAAGAAAACATGCTTACTATTGAATCGTTCATCCAATCATGTTACTTCATAATTCCAGCCGACATTCCTAAGCTTAGTTTTACTATTCAATAAAGAGCATGTCATGCAGTCGGCAGTCCTATTATCATAACCTTACGGCTATCACACGATAATTGTTGTGCATCAGCTTGCAGAATATGGGTCATCCTTTTCACTAGTTGCATTTTTGCTTGATTTAGAACCAGGTGGGCAATTTTAGTAGGATTTAAGGAGGGACATGGTGTAGGTAGAAGTCCTTTTCCTCAGTGAACAACAGGGATAGAGTTTCCATTTCCAACTGTGATAGTTTCATCACTTGGATAGTTAATTTAGATAGTTGTTTTGTTATATTTTCCTATTGTGCTAATGTAATTGTGTATTTTTTTGTTCTTCAATATACATTATTGTAATCTGACAAAAATAATGTGCATGTGATCCGACGTCCATAGTGATTTTTTTTTTTTGTTTGTTGAATTGATTGTAGGGAATATGGTGCGAAGTAAGACGACCGCACGGAAATCTACTATACCAATTCAAGAGTTGGATGATGTTCCTACCAAGCGTCCATCCTATGGATATAATATTTTTGTGTAAGTTTTCATATATTTTACCTTCCATATGTGTAGTTGAAAAAATGTGGATTGTTTTTATGGAGGATTACAAATCTCTTTCAAATTTCATATTCCCCCATCTGACTTTGTATTTGTTAACTTTTTGCAGAGCCGATTTTATTAGGGGCCTACGTTTAGGTCTCGGAGAAGGGCCACGCGGTTTCAGTGGAAATGTCCGCAAATCAGAGGTTAGGCACATGAATGGGGTTAACATGTATTGGTCTTACTTTTGTTATTACATTAAAGTTTTCTTTTACGTCCATTAACCGCATCTATTATGACTTGTACTAGGCGTATGAACAAGCTGGAATTGTGTGGTTTGAAGATAGACCGCCTACGTGCCATGATTGGCAAGCCATTTATAAAAAAATATATTTTGATAGAAAAGCAGCCCGCGGAGAGGGAGAACTTCCTCGCACTCGGAAGAGAAAGAAGCGTGATCAAGTGGAGGTACTTGTAATTCCATTTTTGTGTCATTTCACACTTGTAATGAAATTTGATATTGTTTATGCAAGCAAGGAATGTATATATAACCACTTGTAATGTTTTGTTATTCACTTACAGAATTGGGCTTCCATTCGCTCTCGCTGTACCCCGAAGCAGCTTGTTGACTTGAACAAGGCATTAAGTCAAGAGCGAAGGGATGCATTGGTGAAAAGAAATCCATTTCATAATCTTCTTCAACTTAATTGTGATTGGCTCAGTAGGGAGTTTTGTGTTAAATTGGTGGAGCGGTTTAACATGAAGACCCGCAGTCTTGAATTTGGGGATGGGAGAGTTTGCCCCATTAGGAAGGAAGATTTTGAAAGGGTTTTGGGGATGCCTAGTGGAAGCAGGCGCGTACCTACAGGATGTGAGGAGAAACATAGAGTATCCATTGAGAAGTTGTTTGGAAAGGAGAATGATGAAGGTTTTAAGGATGTTTTCAAGGGATTGAGCTTTGCACAGTTGAAAAAAGTCATCCTCCAACAAGATTCATCAGATAATCAATTTCAACGGGCGTACATGCTATTTGCATTGGGCTCTTTCTTGTGCCCCACAACGAAGGATGCTATCGGGCCTGTGTTGTTTCCCGCCGTGACATGTGCAAAGATGGCCAAAATCAAGACATACAAGTGGCCGGCTTTCATCTTGGAGTGGTTGGTAGACCAAATTCGGAGTTTTAGGGATCGAGCATCCAAAAAGCCTCGTCCTTTACATGGGCAAAGTGTTGGGGGATGTTTGTTCCTTTTAATGGTATGTCCAACAACAATCTTTTTTACTTTAGCCTCTTCTTTACTTGTCTTATTTGCTAACATATCGGTATATAATTAATTATACAGATAATATACTTTGACCAATTCCCCATGAATGTTGTGAGCGGCGAACATAGTGCCGAACAAGGTCAGATTCCCATTGCCTTTTGGACGAAGGATTTTATACTTAAGCGCATCAAAATGGAGCCGGAGGACATCCCTTCAAAGGAGGCTGTGTTGGCTGCCTTTCCTCCTCACAACATGAAAAATCCGGTAAATAATTTGTACTTTTATACCCATAATATGAAATATGATCTATTCATATCACATACTGACCTATTATTAATTTTGTATTACAGGCCTATATTCAGCAGTACCATAATTATATATATCAGTTCATAGAAAATGCGGACAACTTGCGTGCCATGGATGTTGCTCACTCTTTGGTCTTGGAAGCCAAACAAAATGGAGAAGAAGATGGAGAAGAAGAAGAAAATGGGGAACAATATGAGAGAGAGAGAAAACAAGATGAGGAGAATCAGGAAGAACAAGATGAAGAGGAAGAACAAAGAGAGAGAAAACGTACTAAGGGCAACGAGGAGGAGGAGGAAGAAGAAGAAGAAGAAGAAGAAGAACAAGTTTATATATCTGAAGATTCTGAAGAAGAAGATGCTGATTCTGAAGAAGAAGAAGAAGAAGAAGAAGAAGAAGAAGAAGAAGAAGAAGAAGAACAACAACAAAAACAAGAACAAGAAGAGAGAGAAGAAGAACAACCAAATGAAGAAGAACAAGAAGAGAGAGAGAGAAAGACAAAGAAGGGGAACAAGAGGGAGAGAAAGAGAAAGACAAAGAGAAAGAGAAAGACAAAGAGAAAGAGAAAGAACAAGAACAAGAACATACAGAAGATGATGAAGAAGAACAAGAGAGAGAATATGGCGGCCATGGAGGCAACGAATGGGAAACACCCATTTGTGAACTTATTAAAAATTCTTCAACGAATGTTCTTGCCGATACACCGACCCCCAAGGAAACAAATGTAGTGTCTACTCAACCAACTAAGAGATGAGGGAATCGTCCTATAAAACAGAGTAAAGCTACTCGGCATCCGTATGTATCACAACCTGCTTTTAAGGTACAGAAGATGACGAAGGACAAGAAGAAGATATTGGATTATCTTATCCGGAGACCGACGAAAGTCATGAAAGAGTAAGGATGCTATTCTCATTCTGCTGATAATGTTTTTATGCATATATTATGATTACCTTCTCAAACTCTTTCGATACTATATTCAAATAAGTTTGTAACATCCGAAACCTCACAAGTTATATCTTACATTTGTTGTAGTGAGGTGTGTATTGCAATGAAGTCAATGAAATGGCCATTGACTTTCAACAATGTTTATGAGTCATTCCGCGCAAAGGGCCTTATGTCGAACATGGTAATTACTTGGTCCCTAATTAGTTTCCGCGTTGTTATCATTATGGTATATTCTTATCTTACCAACCAAAAGTTATTGAATGTCTATGACTTAATGAATCATTCCATTATGCATGTAGGTTCTTGATTCAGTGAGGGATTGACTCATGCTAAAGGAAATGAAGGAGATAGAGAAAGGAAAGTCACATCCGAAGCACTCAGCTCACAAGGAAAACACTCAATATAAGTAGATCACTCTTGAGACATCCATTGGTTACTTTGGAAAGTAACAGTTTCAGACCCACCAGTGAGGATACAGATACTTACCTGTTATATAGAAGTATAGCAGCAGCAGGCCATTTAAGGCTGTGGGTAACAGATGAGCCAATTAAGGCAATGGGATCAGATGAGCCAATTAAGGCAAGAGAATTGAGCTTAACAATAGCCAGCATATAGGGACAGATCGCTGGGATGAGAAGAGAACCATACAGCCCTCATTTAGCTGTAGCACCTGCAAAACACACTGCCCCAACTGGGCTGTTAGTGATTCTCAAAACTTTCAAAATTTGCAGCCCATGCAAACTACTGGAGAGACCTGTTACAAGAAACATATCAGTACTTCTTATTGATATTGAAGCGATCAAATACAAGGGCAGTATGCTATATTTTCAATTATCTGAAATGTTCCAAGCCTCTAAAAGTGAAATAGCTCCTGCTGGGATTTTGTGAAGGGACAATAACCTACACCTAATATCAGAGCATATCTTGGATACCAAGGAGGGCACACTATGCTGGATATTTTGAAATTTCCTGAGATTTCTCTCTATCCAAATGTGGTATAGAGAGACAGTAAAAGTTAAGTTAGTAAGGGTAGTCTTTAAATCTTTTCTCCTAAGCGAGGAGAGGAGATTGACCAGGGTAGACAGAGATTGGGGTCGCCAAGTAAGTTGAGATTTGAGAGAAACATTATCCCAAACTTGTTTAGTGAATGGGCAACTAAAAAACAAGTGGTCATGATTCTCCTCACTAGGACAGAAACTACAGCATGAAGTGGTCTTAATGCCAAACAGAACCAGCCTATCCTCAGTAGATAGCCTGTTCTGGATGGCAAGCCAACTAACAAGGCTGCATTTGGGAATGTGAGATGGGAACCAAACTACATGGCTCCACTCAATAGTGGGGAACTTGACTCTTAAATGGTCCCATAATGAAGAGATAGTGAATAATCCATTCTGATTAAGGGTCCATATACAAGAGTCAGGCTCAATGGAGCTGTGGTTAGTGAGAGAAGGTAAATGAGATCTAATCTCATTCAATTCCCAAGTTCGGTTGATGGGAAAGCGCCAACGGGTAGACGTATGTAAAATAGAGGAGACCATGGCATCATCTGGGAGACCAGAGTCATATACAATATGACTGCCATACTTCTCCACTAATGGACCAGAGGGATGCCAATTGTCATACCAAAGATGTGTACAATTCCCATCACCAATCTTATACTTAATGAGAGGTTGGATGATTGGACGTAATTGAAGTAACTTTCTCCAAGTCCAGGAAGGACTACTGGGAACTCTAACTTTCCAAAAACTTTTACCCTTGAGTAAATAGGATTTCACCCATTGACACCACATGGATTGCTCTCCTCCGGATATGATAATCCATATGTGTTTGGCCATAGCAGCCTTATTCCACATTTGAATGGACTTAAACCCTAGGCCTCCTTCTTTTTTGGGGGAACAAAGATGCTCCCAAGAGACTTTGGCACTTGTGTTCCTTAAGTCTGAACCTGTCCAGAAGAAGGATCTAAGAATGGCCTCTACTTCCTTAACCACTCTCTTAGGGAGCAAGAAAATAGAGGACCAGTAAGTCTGCATGGAGAAAAGCACAGATTTAATTAATTGAATTCTCCCCGCATATGAGAGATACTTGTTTGCCCAAGACTTAGTACGACTGGTGATCCTGTCAATGAGGACTTTGCAATCAGAGTACTTAAGTTTAGTGGATATGAGAGGGACACCAAGGTATCTCACAGGAAGAGAGCCTTCTAGAAAACCTAATTTCTCAAGGATTGCTAATTTATTAGGATTGGAAACACCAGAGAAGAATATGTTACTTTTAGCTGGACTCGGTGATAGACCAGACAAGGCTTCAAATTCAACAAGAGCTTCTTGGATGCATTGAATAGAGTCTAGGTCCCCTTTACAGAAGATCATAAGATCATCTGCAAAACACAAATTGATTGTTTTTGTTTTTTGACATCTCCAATGAAAGTGGAAGTTCGGACTATGTGATTTCTCTTTGAGAATCTGTGTAAGTATCTCCATCACAATAACAAAGAGATAAGAGGACAAGGGATCACCTTGTCTTAAACCTCTTTGCCCTTTGATACGCCCAGTGGCCTCACCATTGATGCTAAGGGAGTAGTTAGCAGTGGTGATGCATGCTTTAATCCATTGGATCATTTGAGGGTGAAAATTCATTGATAGAAGGATGTCCCAAAGGAAGTCCCACCTAACATTGTCATATGCCTTCATAATGTCTACCTTTAAGGCACATTTGGGAGAAGGAGAATGCTTAGTGGAGGGAGTTTGGACCCTTTGTCCATGGCTACGTGTGAAAAGTAAAGCGGGAGGGTGAGGCTTTCGAGGGGGTATGTAGTGTGAGTACATATTAGCCATGGGAACTTTCCTTCTTTTCCACTTTACTGCTGCTGCCTTCTTCTGCTACTATTTGTTGTTGAAGTGCTTGCTGAAACATCTTATACTACTGCACATGTAGTATAACTGTTGTAGTATTTGACTGCACTACATTAGCTGTGCATTGGTTGAGTATTGGTTGAACTACATTGATACGTTACTGCTGCTGCTATTTTAATATACACTTCTGTTATTGGTGTGATCCCATTATTCTGCTGTTAGTGTAGTCATTGTTGTGTTATTTTGAAGCGTGAAATGCAGCATGGAATTCACTCAAATGCAGCATTAGGGCAGAGCTTAGAATCTGCTGCTGCTGTGCTTATCTGGGCAGTGGCCGGACTGCTATCTTTAGACTCTTGTGTTAATTGTGCTATATACTGCTACTGCCTTCTTCTGCTGCTGCATTTTGTTGCTGTTTCCCGTGTATCGCTGCTGTATACTGCTGCAGTTCTGTGTAAACCTTTGCAAAATTTTCCCAGGCATTGGTTGCTCATGTGATGAATGTTCATTACCTTCATTTTGATTTGGCTTAGCCTTGTGGGGGCTGTCCCTTGGCGTATCTAACTTCCTAGTATCATTGTTAAATTTTGAGCAGAGTTGCTGGTTATTTCTACAGTTTGCATGCTTAGGTTGAGGGGGCTGTCCTCTACCAATTATGGCCCTATGTTATGGGGTCTTAGCTTGGCCGTTGTCTGGGATTGGATTTCCCAGATTTATATGTAAGCCCAAGCTTGTATTATGTTCTACCAAGTTACGAGGTCAAGTCCAATTCTATACAAGACTGTACAGATTGCATATTCCAGGTGTAAGTTTGTACAGAATGCAAGTCCAATCCCCAGGAGTGCTTGACCATCTCAAGCCGCAAGCCCAAGTTCCATAATCAGATTGCAAATCTCGTGTACTGAAGCTACTGTTGAATGTTTCTATGCTCATATTCAAGCTCCAAATGAGAATCCTTCTTGTTGTTTTGTATGTTTCTCTGCCCTCTTTCAAGATGGCTTAGAAACATTTTCTATAAATTTTTGTGTAATTGTTATGTATTTCCCAGTTATTTAGGCTCCCTATGTCGCCAAGTTTGGCCTTCCCATTCACTTCCATCTCGGTTTTCCGATTTCGCACTTTTGTTTCTTTTTCTTTTTTCATTCTTTTTCTTTTGTCCTCCTGGGGTATGCCCCTTGTAGGCTGTATATTCGCTTAGCCCCTTTTATTTTCAAGCTGGTTTATCCAAAAAAAAAGTCACATCCGAAGCGTCACATTTTCCCGTCGCATTTTGCGGTACGGTCTCACTACCAATAGGTGCATTACATTTTTCTTTCCTCTCGCACTATCATGTGAACTTATAAAATATTCCACTTCTTTTGCAGAAGAATCTACTTGAACCTACTCGTCAAAACAGCAGGTTTCCCAATGTCTTGAGGGAGCAGGTTGATACTAAGAAAGTTGGCTACGACGTTGGCAAATGTGACCAGGTAGTTTAATTTTCAAATAATGAAACCATAAGATACTTTCGTTATGCATCATCGGCTGATGTCCTTTTTCTTGCAGCTTTTACTACCATTGCTTGTTGGAACAGATCCTGGTCATTGGTTTTGTATAGCCATATCCCTTGTGGATGTGCGTGTTGATGTGTTAGACTCACTGAAGCCAAATGACTTAGACGATCGGTTCTCCAAAGTCAAGACAATTGTAATATTCCATTCATTTAATGTGAACAGATTTATTTTAAGTATCCGATAAAAACTTTTGTTACTAATTACATGTATGTGTTTTTGATATGCCTCGCAGCGGGATAACCTGTTCCGACTATTGGAAGCATGTGACATAAAGGTCACCCATAGTTGTGACGAGTATGCAATTGAGTTTGTACCTGTTCCACAGCAAGATAACTGGTGAGTGTGCAAAACATGAACGAACATAAATATTGAACCATTGTTTGTTCCCAAAACCATGTTTATGACTCAGCATCGGCACCTATTTTAGTCTCTTTAAATATATGTTTGCTTCCTGTTTTTGTAGCCAAGATTGTGGCATACATGTCATAAATTATTTGGAGTTGTGGAAGGGTCGAAGCTGCTCTTCGCAAATGGATTATCATATTGTTGATAATGCTCGCAGCTGGATTTTGTACACCATCTTCACAGATGAGAGAAACCAAAGACGAGATCAAGTAATGAAAGCAATCATCAGTCGATCATAACTTTTACCTAGTACGTATGCTCTCTTTATTGAAACTTGATGCATGTCGTACTTAATAGAAGAATAAACAATTGTGACAAATGTCTCTGTCATTGACCTTAATCTATATGGGAAGATACTGTAGTAGTATAGTGACAAAATATGTATTTTGTTCTTTGTACCTTCAGCCAGTACTTAGGTTTCAAAGGAATCACACCTTTTTGATGTTTGGAGTAGCCTATTGGTATAGCCATATGGGCCTTACCAGATGTATTCTGGATAGTGATTCTTTTATGTTTCAATGCTACTCGTAGTACCATCACACCTCCCTGAAATTAATAATATTAAAGATTGTAGGCCTCATGTTGGACAGGCATTTATCCATCGTCTAGGTCTGTAGGACATCTGACAAGGAAAATAATATATTTTGTCAATGGGAAGCTTTTGTTGCATTAATGTGTTTGTTGCAATCTGAAATTTGTGTGTGTGACCTACTCAAATGTGGGTGTCCTGTGACATTTGTACCCTAATCCTTCTTTGTTTACAGAGGAGAGAAAATGGAATGTTTTAGCCCCATCCTCCGATGTAGTGGGAAAAGAGAGTGGGAGGCTAGAATATGAGGGAGTTCAGGAGTGTTGACCACCTATATTGATCTGAGGATGAGTCATTTAGCTGCTATTGTCCTTAGTTTTATACTGATGTTGTGGGTTGTTGTGGTATTAAAGTTAGGATTTCATAATTCATGATTATGCACCTGTGCCTTAGTCAAGATATATTTGATTTGATGTTATTGTGGACTGCCATTATTGGGCAGAGCTGGTAATATTAGTTTGGCAGTTACATATTATTGATTCTGCCATATACTGCTGCTGTTTGTCATTTTGTCTTCCTGCGTTCTAGTTGTTGGTACTGTGATTCATCTATATGTTCCCATTTCCTTGAATCTGCCATACACCCACGTTTCCCCTGTTCTTGCTGCTGTGTCTACTACTGCTGCTGCTGTATTTAGTGCTGCTCCTGTTGCTGTGATTCTGCCATGTCCGATTGATGCTGTGACCAAGACAGCCATGCCCGTTTGTGCATAACATTCACTGTGATTCCAAGCTGCAACTGCTGTGTCATTTGTGTTGAAATGCTACTTTCTTTACTGCCTTGTGCTTTCTTGCTACTATGTTGATATTTTGATAGCCTTTTCATGCTATCATGAGCTACTACGAGTGTGATTTATGTTAGATGAGCTATTGATTGTCTTGTGGATCTCTGTTTCTACTACTACCATTTTGTATGCTACCTTTCACTAATTTCCATTCCATTTTATTCCCAGCATGTTGGGTTTCCCGTTATATTTTGTGTGTTTCTCGTTCATATTTTAGATGAAGGGAAACACTCTACTTCTCCCTATGTAGCCACTTGGCCTTCCCCGCTTTCTTTATGTGTAAAATTGCATGTCTTTTTGTATTTGACACTAAATATTTGAAGTTACTGTCATGCAGATGGATGGTGCACCTTTTTGAATAGCTATGGAGGTGGGCATTTTGCAAAAAGCAAGTACATGCAAGGGAAGAACGTGTATAGCTAACCTTGTAATAATAGATACCAAACACATAAGGAAGGCCTAATAGTTTGGTGTATTTTTTGATGGGGACATGAGTAATCTATGTAACTACGGTTAAATGATATTGTGAATGTGGTCAATGTGATTATCTATGGGGACCCTAGAACTTGATTCAGCCATGCTATGCTATGCTCTCATGATTGGAACAATCATCTTGACACAACTATGTACAGTTTTAATCTGGTTTGCTGTTTATTGTTGTAACGCAGTCTTATTTACTAGATCATTGTGACTTGGGAGACATATCTTTTGATGTTTTTGTCATGATTTCGTTGTCATTTATTTGGTACAGTTATTTTCAGTGGTCCTGTGTACAAGTATGGACAGACACATGTTGAAGAACAGTAAATTGTCTCATGTACCGACGGGGCAGGTTTATCTGTTTCAGTTGCGTAAAATAACATTATTCTTAATTTGGATAACATCTTGTCAGTTGATTTCCTTTGTTGGGTTGCTCTACATTTTGCTTGATTGAGTTATTTGTCTGGGCTCATGATCAAGTTATATAGGAGTAGGTTTTTTTTGAAGGAGTATAGACCATCAGTCTTTGGTTTTTGATTTCTGCATGTGTATACATATCAGGTGATATATGCGACTGAAAAACCGTTCTCGTAAACCTTGAAAATATGTGAGAGTATATATATGCGAGACAAAAAGATTTTTTTCATATTTCCTAAGGTTTTTATATACCATCTACATACAAGTCAACCGTTCGACGCTTCATCTGTCCATTGTCAGGGGAGTGACCTTTGCACTCTTTTTATAACTTGGAAAACAATGTACAGTCACTGACAGTGACAAAGTTGCTCCGAGCTACACCAAAACTTGCTCTTTATATGACCTTGGCATGCACTGTGTCATAAAGCACAAGCACCTGACTGTTATTCCCTGAAATTTTATTTCTTATTTCCTAAGGTTTTTATATACCATCAACCATACACATACAAGTCCACCGTTCGACGCTTCATCTGTCCATTGTCAGGGGAGTGACCTTTGCACTCTTTTTATAACTTGGAAAACAATGTACAGTCACTGATAGTGACAAAGTTGCTCCGAGATACACCAAACATTGCTCTTTATATGACCTTGGCATGCACTGTGTCATAAAGCACAAGCACCTGACTGTTATTCCCTGAAATTTTATTTCTCATTTCCTAAGGTTTTAATTGTCAGGGGAGTGACCTTTGCACTCTTTCTATTTCATGAAAACATTGTTCTGTCACTGACACTGAAAAACTTGCTCCGAGCAAGAACTTAACTTGTTCTTTATATAATATTGACATGAACTGTATATAAATAAACAAGCACGAGACTGTTCTTCCCTTCAATTTTAATTAATATAACCACCACATTTCATTTGAAATAAATAAGATTCACGAAATGACCAAGACATTCGTAAGTGAAACAACATAAACAGTACAACTACTACACCTTAGTTGCGCAAAATGTGACCAACTTAAACTATTAGTAGCTTGGAAAGAACATTGTTCACATTAGTCTATTACTAGAACAACCACATCATAATTAAAAGAAACAAAATACAACAAATAAATGAGAAGGCGAAGATTAAAGTAAATGCGAACTTAGGCCACAACAAGTACCCCACTCTACTTGCCCATATGCTGACAAACTCCAACTCCTCACAGTCCCGAATCCAAGGTGCGGATGTAGGCATCGTACCATCTACGGCTTACTGTAAGTTTCACCTCGTCATTCCTAAACGTGTTAGTATGAACGATGATCCCGATGCCCTTTTCGAGCAGCCATACATAGCCAGTGTGGTGACCCTCAACCTGATTTTGTCTTGTGAAGCCCAAATCCCGTAAGTATTGTCGATGACTTTCGATGCTGTCCGGTGACTCGACAACGATAATGATGTCAACCTCCACCATGCCAACCAAGGTACGAATGTCGTAGTCAATATTTGGGTGCCTACCGCCGATTAAGACAACGACCTCACAACGAAATGCATTTGTAACTGGCAAAACATGATCGTTGTTGCAACCCAAAATCCTTCGAATTTCTGAATCTCGTTCTTCTCTTGTACCCAACGGCTCCACTCGTACTTTATGCCAGCTTATCCATGTTCCGTCTTCAAGTTTCAAGGATAGGGAGAATTGTTGTACTTTGTAATCCACGTGTATGATGTGGCAAATATCAACACCGGGAATAGCTTGAAAGGCATACGCCTCTCCTGGATAAACAGTAGCATGTTCAAGTGTTGGCAAAGGCATCTTAAGATAGATGTAGGTTACTTGGAAGAGTTGAAGAGGTGTTATTCAAATGTAAACAGAAAGGGCTGATGAACAAATGTGAACACCATGGCTTTCAATTTATAGAAGAGAAAATGTTGCCATTGTCTTGTCAAAACAAAACTTTACGACTTGTTGCATCCTATCAGAACACATATGGCATTGTATAGTACAATAAAGAGCATTCTACAATAGACAACATGCACTACGTGTCATATGACAAGCACCACACGGTTCATATGAGATTTTCTAAAGTACCCAACCTTGGGTGATAATACAAAAACCACATCTTAATTCAAATAAACCAAAATCATAAAACCATACATTGAATGAAGTAAAACATAAATAAGTTACTTGGATTACATCACAAAAGAAAACATAATAATCTAAAAGGTGTCATCAGAATAATCTGATAGTTCCGGATCGGTTGCATATTCGTCATCATTCCAAATTCCTCTAATCAAGTCCTTACGATTGCGCCCATCACTTTCAACCTCCTGGACAACTTCGATAAATTTCTCATGACGTGTAACCCGCTTCGTCATTGCATTAATCTCCACCCGGAGCCTTTTGCAAACATCGTTGTGGAGACATTGCAACCTTCTTCGTTTTATCATCTGCACGAAACGCGCTTTAGGCACCTTCTGCATGTACTGCCGACACTTGGCTTCCAACTTGTTGCGCTCGACGAATAAGTTCGGCCACTCCAATAAAGCAGCCGCATCTCTGGAATAAGGTGTTTGGTTCCAGTCCAACATAAATACAAAATCTCCGGTCGCATCATATTGCTCTTTCGGAGTGACAAATCGTCGTCGACCACGCCGATCACGAAATGATAGATCAAACTCCAATCGAGGGTAGTTGCGATGGTCTGCACGCAGATCGACGGCCACCGTTGGACTGGTCTCTGTCTTTTGCATCCTACGGATTCTATTCCCCGTCGCTGGTCCGCGGTCGCCTCCCATCCCATGGAGAGGCAAATCATCCCTGGTATTGACCTTGTGGCGGGCAAGCCATGCATCCAAGGGAGAAACGGGGGGAGGAGCACTATCATCAACCACCTGTCTTTCGGGTCGTACTCGAGGGGGCCGAATATTGTTCGACCAATGGGGGGGAAGACTCCAATGAACATGACTACCAACATGGCTATTCCCGGGATGACGGTCTCCCAACTCTACAAGTCTACGTCTACGAAATGGAATGCTTGATTCAGAATGATTTCCATTCGATTCATTGTGTGTACGAGAAGTCTCTCCCTTTTCTAACCTTCTTTGAAAAGGAAAATTTGGATCCATTTGATAAATATTGTTTCTGTGATAAGTGGTTAAACACATATATCCATGTATATATAAAGACAATGATGCTGCTCTACAGTGCAACCTTAGTCAATGCACAGTGCTATATACTTTGATGAAGAGTGCAAGACATGTCAATACACAGTGCAACATATACTTACATACGACACCATACTTAATTTATACACAATAAAACATCCAATAGATGATTACTTGCAAAGTTACATCTTAAATAAATGAAAGGCAAAATGAAAATGAAACGACCCGACCTGGCCTTTACTTCAACTAATACGACAACCACATCTTGAATAAAAGGAACCAAATACCAGACTCTTAGGTATAGTAAATACAAATGTCATTTGGACACTTATGAGATACTCTGTCCAAGCACTGTTGACTTGACCTCACACAACAATTGGTTGTTGGACCGGCGTTAGTGCAGAGACTTTATTATACAGTACAACTACATGTTATATAAAGTGCAGTGCACGTTGATACACAGTGCACATTTCATATCCCTTCCCACAAAATGGAATTCAGACTCTTAGGTATAGTAAATACAAAGGTCATTTGGACACTTATGAGATTCTCTGTCCAAGCACTGTTGACTTGACCTCACACAACAATTGGATGTTGGACCGGCGTTAGTGCAGAGCCTTTATTATACAGTACAACTACATGTTATATAAAGTGCAGTGCACGTTGAGACACAGTGCACATTTCATATCCCTTCCCAGCAAAAGGAATTCAGACTCTTAGGTAAATACAAAGGTCATTTGGACACTTATGAGATTCTCTGTCCAAGCACTGTTGACTTGACCTCACAACAATTGGATGTTGGACCGGCGTTAGTGCAGAGCCTTTATTATACAGTGCAACTACATATTATATAAAGTGCAGTGCATGTTGATACACAGTGCACATTTCATATCCCTTCCCAGAAAATGGAATTCAGACTCTTAGGTATAGTAAATACAAAGGTCATTTGGACACTTATGAGATTCTCTGTCCAAGCACTGTTGACTTGACCTCACACAACAATTGGATGTTGGACCGGCGTTAGTGCAGAGCCTTTATTATACAGTGCAACTACATACTATATAAAGTGCAGTGCATGTTGATACACAGTGCACATTTCATATCCCTTCCCAGAAAATGGAATTCAGACTCTTAGGTATAGTAAATACAAAGGTCATTTGGACACTTATGAGATTCTCTGTCCAAGCACTGTTGACTTGACCTCACACAACAATTGGATTTTGGACCGGCGTTAGTGCAGAGCCTTTATTATACAGTGCAACTACATGTTATATAAAGTGCAGTGCACGTTGATACACAGTGCACATTTCATATCCCTTCCCAGAAAATGGAATTCAGACTCTTAGGTATAGTAAATACAAAGGTCATTTGGACACTTATGAGATTCTCTGTCCAAGCACTGTTGACTTGACCTCACACAACAATTGGATGTTGGACCGGCGTTAGTGCAGAGCCTTTATTATACAGTGCAACTACATGTTATATAAAGTGCAGTGCACGTTGATACACAGTGCATATTTCATATCCCTTCCCAAAAAATGGAATTAAGACTCTTAGGTATAGTAATCTAGAGTGCATTTATAATTAATAGACAGTGTTGTGCACAGTCAGCCACGATGCAAATCCCTCCACAATTGACATTCATTATATAAGAAAAACAACCTCACGTCTTATATCTTAAGATGGCTTTGCCAACACAAGTTCATGCAAGTGTTCAACTAGGAGAGCCCTACGCATTTCATCATTTGCCTGGTGTGGAAAGTTGTCATATCATACATGTGGACTACAAAGTAGAAACATTTAATGTGACTGTGGGAATGGCATCACAATTGAACGAAGGTTCACATGAAGGGCATGAAGTGCGAGTCGACCCGTTGGGTACAAGGGAAGAACGAGAATCTGAAATTCGAAGGATTTTGTATTGGGATGATGATCATGTGTTGCCAGTTGCAAATGCGGCTGGGTGTGAGATTGTTTTGTATTGCTGCGGTTTGTACGGAGATATTGACTACGACATTCGTACATTGGTTGGCATGTTGAAGCAGATAAACTTCATCGTGGTTGTCGAGGCCCCGGATACCATCGACCGTCATCGAGAGTAGTTAAGTTCATTGGGTTTCACAAGGTTTAACGAAGTTCAAGGCCACTCGAGCGGCAACGTGTGGTTGATCGACCATGGCTTGTTGTACGATATAGAAATGATCACGAATGAGAATAATGAGGTGAAAGTGACGATAACCGAAAGAGATTTCGACATGAAGATAAACACGTTCTTTGACATGTTCTTTCCAAACGAGTAATACTTTCAGTTGCTAACAATATGCGCAGCAAAGGTGTGGTACTTGTAATGTTTATGTCGTAGTACATTGTTTTTTGCATGTTATAAAAAGAGTGCAGAGGTCACTCCACTGACAATGGAACGTGGAACGGATGGACTTGTATGCAAGGCTCATGCCATCTAAAAACCTAAGAAAAATACAAGTAAAAATTCAGGGAAGAACAGTCAGGTGCTTGTGGTTTCGTACATAGTGCACAACCAAGTTATATAAAGAGCAGGTTTTGTTGTTGGTCAGAGCAAGTTTTCCAGTGTCAGTGAGAATACATTGTTTTGCATGTTATAAAAAGAGGGCAAAGGTCACTCCACTGACAATGGAACGTGGAACGGATGGACTTGTATGCAAGGTTCATGCCATCTAAAAACCTAAGAAAAATACAAGTTAAAATTCAGGGAAGAACAGTCCGGTGCTTGTTCTTTCATACATAGTGCACTCCACAGTTATATAAAGAGCAGGTTTTGTTGTTGGTCGGAGCAAGTTTTTCAGTGTCAGTGAGACTACATTGTTTTGCATGTTATAAAAAGAGGGCAAAGGTCACTCCACTGACAATGGAACGTGGAACGGATGGACTTGTATGCAAGGTTCATGCCATCTAAAAACCTAAGAAAAATACAAGTTAAAATTCAGGGAACAACAGTCTGGTGCTTGTGGTTTCGTACATAGTGCACGTTATATTTATATAAAGAGCAGGTTTTATTTTTGGTCGGAGCAATTGTAGACACCCCGATTTTGAACCCAGGATGCACTCGAGCATTCCCGATGATGAAATAGACCAATCATGCATACCTCGAGGCTAAGAACAAGGCTTGAACTCACCGAACCACCCTAAACCATTCTAAACCCTCCTAGAACAACCTTAAACCAACCCAAATGACCAAAATACCCTTCAAACCATCCATAAACCATTTCAAAACAAACCCAAGCCTACATCATCTTCTAGTACATTCAAAACCCTCTTTATTGATATATAATACGTCTCAATCCATTTTGAAATGAGGGAGATGTGTCCGTTTTACCAAAATGACTTATTTTCCCGACCTTCTGAGGGTAAAATGGTCACATACTTGAATGTACAAATTATCTTGGGTTCAAACTACTTGGGTTAGAAAGTACACTCGACAAGCTTTCCAACGCTTCAAACCACGCATGAAACGGAGTTCGGTAGCACCCGGGGCGGCCCCGCAAAGTTTTACCTTTTGAGCAACAGCCTTGAGCGCTCAAGCCCATGGCTTTGAGCGCTCAACTCCGAGCCAGATCAGTTTTCTGCAGAGCATCTAATCATGATATTCTACTGCAAGAGGAGCATCTACCTATGTTTTCTACTGCCTAAATACACTTCCTAGACCCTTGAACATCTCCTCAATCACCCCCCAAACCCAATTCAAAAA
Organism: Vaccinium vitis-idaea; assembly: GCA_963854785.1. NCBI lineage: Eukaryota > Viridiplantae > Streptophyta > Magnoliopsida > Ericales > Ericaceae > Vaccinium > Vaccinium vitis-idaea. Next base: position 20,390,965 of record OY978225.1, on the reverse strand, counting down.
TTAAACTCATTTCCCTCCCATTTCTCTCTTTATATAAACCCCCTTTGGCTGATCTCTTACACACACACACCCTTCATCAGCCCTCTCCACTCTCTCTCATCACTTCAATCACGTTTTAGCCTTTCTCTCCTCCATAGCCACCACCCTCCATCATCTTCAACCTCCAAAACACCCAAAAATCTCATCTTTAAGGCCTACAACACATGGGTCTTTGAGAAACCAACTTCAACAGCCCCTCTCTCACTCTAACAAGCCATTTACAGCCCATACACTCCATCAATTTCGTCCAAACCTAGCTCTTCCATCAAAACCCACCTCATCCAAGCCAAAATCACCATTTTAAGCTCAAATCCTCCATCATCCACTCAATCAATCACTCAATCAGCCCTACACTTACACTCCTCTGTCCAAAATACTTCATCTATAGCCCATAAACACAGCCACTACCCATCCATTCATCAAACCACAAGTTCAAGCCTTGATCATAGCCGAAAAGGTAGAAAATCATGTGAAAATCACTGTTTTGGTCTTGCTGAGGGAGACCAGTGGGCTCATTCAAGTTCCTCATACTTGAAATGAGCCTACAAGGTCTGAAAAGTATCAAGAAAAGCATTTTTAAAACTTGTTATTTTGGTATTCACTTTCCAAAATTCTTCAAAGTCCATGTTTCTGTCCAGTTTTGGGAAAATAAAGTATAATCATTGATTTGGGGTTGTTTGATCATCCAATGTCATGTTATAGCAGAATTTGGCGACCTGGAAGTGGCTTGAGCGCTCAAGGTCTTACCCTTGAGCGCTCAATCCACTTTGAGCGCTCAAACCCCAACAGAAAGTCAGTCACAGTGTTTCAGCCATAACTTTTTACTCCGAACTCCGTTTTCAACGTATTATATATCAAAACGTAGATAATTTGAAGGGCTACAACTTTGTAGTTTTATATTCTTCCTGATTATGTCGCAAAGGCTTCCAAAAAATGCAAATAGTGTTGGAAAGTCAAATAATTTTGCTCAATATGGTGTTCTAAGTCCTATTTCTCTCTTTCATTGTCATTTTCTTTGTTTATATCATTCCACCATCGCATTGTACATTGCACAAGCATCCACCATCACTTGGTTCGTATTTGAATACTTGTTTATGTGTTTTCCCATTCCCATACTCCCCGTTATTTGCTCAAAATCGAATTTCAAATATTTTCAAAATTTCACAAAATATTGAGTAGAGACCGGTTCATGGACCGGGCAAGAGGGGTGCCGTAAAACCCTTCCCCTCTCGTAACCAAACCCCCGAATCCGAGAAATCTTTGGTTCCGCCATGATCAGTGAAATCTTTTTCAAATGGGCAAACAAGTCATGTTTATTTTTGATCGGTTTCTCGGGTTCGGACCTCAAATCCGGGTGGCGACTCTAACAATCACAATCTTTTCGAACAATCTCGGTGGGCCGTCCACAAGCTGGCGACTCTGCTGGGGATATTGGTTAATATATATTTTATTTAATTACACTTGTGCAATTTTTGTTACACTTGTGTAATTTTATTGAAATATGTGTTAATCAAAGCGGGTTTAATTCGAAAAATATTTTGTGGGATTTTTCAAATGTTTGAAATTTAATTTTTCCATTGCATTTGCATTGTTCTTAACCCCGCTGGCGTGTTTTGGCAATCCTGCCCGGCTTGCCGATGACAGGGAATCCCGAAATGCCCAGCAGCCCTCGACCGTGATAAATCACATCGTCGCTATCGTTTTTAACGGTAGGAGACGGTTTTGATTTTGAGTCCGGGGTACCCTCAGTGACCAAAACCGGCCTTTGCATATAGTTAACCATAGAACCCCACATTAGATAACCAACCAATGTGTTAGGATTATGTGCTCCATCCTGTTACGTGCTATGTGTTACCGTCTTTCCAAGCATGCCATACTGCATACATGCATACACTTGCATCCGTACATATTCGTGTCTTACATGTTGTCGGCATAGCATAAGTTAGGTTTCCGGCAGTTAGTAGAAGGTTGCCTTAGCCCGATGATAAGTCGCGCATCCCATATGCGTGTTGTTCTTATGAGTAAGCCATTAGGACGACCGGACATGGGAAAATTTGGATCATCAAACTCCTAACACTGATCTAAACGGGTTTAAGGGACATTGGCCCGAGGAGGGTCAATCGCCCTTAGGCATCTGATCTTAGATCATTGTCGGAATTTGTGTGGATCAGAATTTCCCAAATCCGACCATCCGATATCAAGGAGTTATCACTTAAAAGAAAACTTGAGGATTGGGGCAATCTTCCAAAGCTGTCGCATTCAGTCTAGGAGACTTTAAATCCATGGAGTTCCCGTTTAGTTTTAGTGCTTCGGCAGTTAGTAGAAGGTTGCCTCGGCCCGATGATGAATCGTGCATCCCATATGCGCGTTGTTCTTGCAAGTTAGCCTTTAGGACGGCCGGACGTGGGAAAATTTGGATCATCAAATTCCTAAACACTGATCTAAACGGGTTTAAGGGACATTGGCCCGAGGAGGGTCAATCGCCCTTAGGCATCTGATCTTAGATCATTGTCGGGACTTGTGTGGACCAGGATTTCCCAAATCCGACCATCCGATATCAAGGACTTATCACTTAAAAGAAAACTTGAGGATTGGGGCAATCTTTCAAAGCTGTCGAATTCAGTCTAGGAGACTTTAAATCCACGGAGTATGAGATACCTCCGGTGTTGGTCGTGCCCGAACGGCCACTGTGATTTGAACTAGCCTTAAGGTCATTAGTATCTGGATTACAACACCCAAATTGCTTTGTCTCGGATGATCAAGAAAAGCGATTGGCTCTGATTCCAACAAGTTTGGAATTTAACCTGCCGAGTAATGGTCTACCCGGGGTGTTGGAAAATCTTCTGTGCAATGATCTTAAGTGAGATTCGGATCCGGTAGACTAACCCTAAGGTTGTACATGCAGTCTAGGAGACTTTAAATTCACGGAGTTTGAGATACCTCCGGTGTTTGCCGTGCCCGAACGGCAGCCCGTGTTTCGAACTAGCCTTGGGCCCATTTGTAACTGGATGGCGACACCTCATTGCTTTGTCTCGGATGGTCAAGAAAGGATAACGGTTGCGGCTTCAACATTTAGGTTGAAGGTTGAAAAGCCGTAACTGCCGAGTAAACGACTTACCCGTGGTGTTGATTCAATCTGCTGTGCAATGGCTCTAAGTGAGATTTGAAACCGGTAGACTAACCATAGGCTAACCTTAGCATAATCTATAGGATAGATGTTAGTCTAGGAGACTTTAAATCCACGGAGTTTGAGATACCTCCGGTGTTTGCCGTGCCCGAACGGCTCCCCGTGTCTCGAGCTAGCCTTAAGTGCATTCGCATCCGGATTTCAACAACCTTATTGCTCTGTCTCGGATGGTCTATAAGGAGATTGGCTCTGATTCCACGACGATTGGAATTTAACCTGCCTGTCACGACTTACCCGTGGTTGTTGTTTCAAACATCAGTGCAATGTCTTAAGTGAGACCGAGACCGGTAGTCTACATCTTAGGACGACATGACAACGACACATGCACAACATTTCCTTCAATAAAACCAGGGGCACAATCTGAGTTTGACCTTTTTGCTTTACTGTCAGTCCCGAGCCATTGATCCAAGAAAGAAGCCTTACAACTTCCCGAACAGAAGTTGACTCAACCCAAACCTCAAGACATGGATGTTCCGGCTGAAATCGAAGGACTCAAGATGGCTGTGAATAACCTGGGAAATCAAATCACCCAGCTCATAATCATGGTGCAAGACATCCGTGACTGTCTTCCGGGGGTCCAAGAGAACCTCCAACGACCTGGAAAAAGCCCAGAAATGGCCGCAGCTTTGGCCAAGATCTCTGAACTGGAGGAGTCTATCATAGAACGATTCAAACCCATATGCTTTGGAAATTCCATTGACACGAGAGATGTGGAGATGCACCACTGGGACGTCGAAAAGGACCACCTCACTCCAGAAGGCGAAAAGGTCTACCTCGAGAAATCCAAAACACCATTTACCAACAACAATGCAAAAGCCACCCCCAGCTCTACAAATATCAACCCCAACTTCGCAACCAACACCATCAGCAAAGCCAAACCAACCACAACCATAATCCAAATCAACCGGCCTAAAGACCAACCAAGAAAATTCTCCCAATTCCCCACACCCCTGTCTTTGGTCTATAAGGAGCTTCTCATGGCCGGTCTTCTTAAACCACTCTCTCCAACTCCTTTACCTCAAAAGCTCCCAGCTTACCATGACCCAAACACCTTCTGTGCCTTCCATCAAGTGCCCGATCATACTACCAATGATTGTCAACGCCTTCATCACGAGATTCAAGATCTCATTGACAATAAAACCATCTCTCTTCTGCCACTAGAACCCAACACCATATCAAACTCCACACCTCAGCATAAACGAAACCTCAACATCAATGAAATCACCCTCACAAATGCCTCTTCGAGCTTCACCAATAATGATCCCAACCAAACTGAACCAATCAACAAGATCACGACCCAAACTAACCGTCAAAACCAGCGAAGAAAATTTTCCCAACTCTCTGCACCTTTACCCTCGGTCTATAAAGAGCTTCTCATGGCTGGTTTCCTCAAACCACTTCAACCAACCCCACCTCCACAAAATCCTCCGCCTTCCTACAACCCAAATACCTTCTGCATCTACCATCAAACACCCGGTCACCCTACCAAGAGATGCCAACGCCTTCGTCACGAAATACAAGATCTCATTGACAACGGATCCATTTCTGCTCCGCTGGTGAAGCCGAATACCTCGTCGAACCAATGAATCATCAATGACCATGCAATAATTCAATCTTCCACGAGTCTTGGAAGTCTTCAAGTGTCAAGTCAAGTTTTCACTTCTAATTGAGTCAGTTTGTATTTCGAGTCTGTTTATATTTTCCTCGTCTATGTGTTTTCATCTTCGAGTCTGTAATATCCTGTTGTTATTGTCAAAAAAAAAAAGAAAAAGAAAAAGGACCAAAAATAGAGTCAACTTTGTAGTCCTGAACTACGCGCGACCTGATTCCTTGCAAAGGGATACGTAGGCAACCCTTCGCGGTTCGGTCGCAACTATCAAAATTCAATGTCACGCTGTTGTGTTGAAATTATCATCATAAACTTGGATTTTTGTGATAATCCTTGAAATTGTTTTCCACCATCATTTGAGAAAAATGAAAATCACTTCAAAACACGAGATGAATTTTGATTGAACCCTTGCCCCGCACAAGGAGGATTTCCAGCGGACCATTCCCCGATGTCGTCAAGAGGCGATGCTTTGACACAGGAAAAAGCCTGCTAGGTCGGAAACCCGCAAGGGCGGCCTAGGCAAAAAGTCAAAAAAAAAAAAAAAAAAAAAAAAAGCTCGCTAGATCAAACTTCAAAATCAGATCTAGGCAAAAGTTAGAGCAAGCATGAGTTCTCCCTATCAAGTTGTGCAATTCAAGATGAAGAAAGGCATTCTTTGTTTGATTCCCCACGCAAATATCCATTGCAAGCCCCTTTGAGCCTAAATCAATTTCTTTGAAAAATAACCCAGCTAGGCAGCTATCCCCCACACTGGGGTGAAACAAGAAATATGAAAGTGTCAAACACATGAAAGCCAACATAGTGAAAGTGCCAGGGATATGAGCGCGTAAGGATTCAAAGTATCACAAGAATGAAAGCGCTAAACTCATAGGGTGCAACAAGACAAAGAGCACTGAAGAAAATTTGGAACGGAAAAAAGGAAGTGCTCATTTAAATCAAGAAGAGGCACATGAAAGCACCCATCAGAAGCAAAAAGTGGCACAAAAAGTCCGAGATAGCTGCTAGCTCAAACAACCCCGAGGAAAAATGAGATGTTTTGAGCCTATAATCCTTCCTTTGTTAAGCCCATAACCTTGGCCCCGTCATAACCTTGATAAAAGTCCTTTCAGATTGGAAAGTGCAACTTGATAGTGAGAATTCAAGTCACAGGGGAACAGTCTAAATCTCCCTTGAAAATCAAAAGTCAAAGCATTGTGCAAACACTGACATCATGCAAAGCAAAGATCTAAAACTGAGGCATATCAACGGGTCTTCATTAGCAGCCCTCTAAACTGGGGCATTTTGAAGGAAAATCAACGAGGCATCATCAACAATCTGGGGCATGGGTTCATGATAAGAAATCTTGTGTTTTGATAAAATAGTGGATTTGAATGAACATCACTTGATGGAGTGAAACAATCACAAAATAAAAATTCAATTTTATCATGACAATTTTGACATCAATGGTGAGGCATGTTTGCCATCTTTCAGAACTTTGGGTCAACGTAGTCTTCCATATCTTTCGAGTCAACGCGTTCTTGCTCATATCCGTCATGTCAACCTGGTCAATCAAATTCCCCAAGCCTTGTCTGTCACAATCCACCCCCTTGTCAAAAAGGTCGATCAAATTCCTTGGCCTTGTCTGTCTTATCAATGTCCATCCTTTTGTCAAAAAGGCCGATCAAATTCCTTGGCCTTGTCGGTCTCATCAATGTCCACCCCCTTGTCAAAAAGGCCGATCAAATTCCTTGGCCTTGTCGGTCTCATCAATGTCCATCCTTTTGTCCAAAAGGCTGATCAAATTCCTCGCCTTGTAAAAATCCACCTCTTTGTCAAACAGTCAATCATGTAGTCTTAATCTTGTCTATCCTTGACTCGTGGAAACAATTTCAATGCATCAAAGAACCCGTGTTTGGGTACATGGTCAATTGGTTGTCAAAACCATCAGCAGAGCCGAGAAAGAAAATCAGATTTGAGGATCATCATCTGTGGGGCATGTCAGCCTAATGCCATTTCTGGGGGAAGCATACACCCAAATCCAGGACTGGGGCATAGAAGCCTAAAAGCCTCAAACCAATCCAAAACCCAAGTTTTGCTAAGCTCCAACCCAAACCTTGGCCTCAAGGGAAAGACAGTAAAGCAAAAAAGCCACTCATTGAGCCTCCTACTTTTTAAAGAAGGAATGTTGTCGTTGTTGTCGTCGAGTGTCGATGCACGAGTCGCATGCAATCATCCTGAGGGACAAGTTTTAAATCAATCAATCGTCCTGAGGGACAGTTTTTAACCAATCATCCTGAGGGACACCTTTTTCAATCAATTCAAGACCAGAAATGGTCACCTTTTCAAAATTAATTTCAAGATCAGAAATGGTCACCTTTTTCAAAATTAATTTCAAAACCAGCATGGTCAAGTCATTTGGGATAATCATTGAAAAGCCGCCTAGCTGGTGCATTCAATCAATCAATCATTTATTGTGTACATCAATCATGTCAAGTTGTTTGAGTATATTTGTTTAACCAGTTAGTGCATTTAATCAGTTGTTCTGAGAATTTGTTGTTGACGAACCATTGTGCCGCTAAGACCATCACATTTATGTGTTTGGTACAATAGCGTATTGATTGCCTCTTTGCTCAGTAAGCAATCACATTTCCTCGATTGTCTCGTTGCTCAGTAGACAATCATCTTATCATTGGTTATCTTGTTGCTCAAGGGATAGCCCCATTAAATTTAGCCTCCCCGTTGTTCAGAGGGTAGCTACACTCAATCACAATCACAATCACAATCACAATCCAATCACAATCACAATCACAATCACAATCACAATCACAATCACAATCACAATCACAATCACAATCACAATCCAATCACATCACAATCACAATGCAATCACAATCACAATCACAATCACAATCACAATCACAATCACAATCACAATCCAATCACAATCACAATGCAATCACAATCACAATCACAATCACAATCACAATCACAATCACAATCACAATCACAATCATAGTCACAATCATTTGCTTTTAGTGTTTCGACTCGGGAAGGCTTAACGATTCACGTAAAATCATAATTCATTTGTTTGGCGTTTGACGACCCGGGAAGGCTCGTTGATTTGCATAATTCAATTGTTTGGCGTTTCACGACCCGGGAAGGCTCGTTGATTCGCATAATTGTTTGGCATTTCACGACCCGGGAAGGCTCGTTGATTTGCATAATTCATTTGTTTGGCGTTTCACGACCCGGGAAGGCTCGTTGATTCGCATAATTGTTTGGCATTTCACGACCCGGGAAGGCTCGTTGATTTGCATAATTCATTTGTTTGGCGTTTCACGACCTGGGAAGGCTCGTTGATTCGCATAATTGTTTGGCATTTCACGACCCGGGAAGGCTCGTCGATTCGCATTATATCAATCGTCCTGAGGGACAAAACTTTTTATATCAATCGTCCCGAGGGACAAAACTTTTTTAAATCAATCGTCCTGAGGGACAAAACTTTTTTAAATCAATCGTCCTGAGGGACAAAACTTTTTAAATCAATCGTCCCGAGGGACCAAACTTTTTAATCAATCATCCTGAGGGACAAAACTTTTTAAATCAATCGTCCTGAGGGACCAAACTTTTTAATCAATTGTCCTGAGGGACAAAACTTTTTAAATCAATCGTCCTGAGGGACCAAACTTTTTAATCAATCGTCCTGAGGGACAGGAGAACCCGTTGCATTTGTTTGCATATGCCCCCAGGAACTACGCCGGTCTGATCCCTACAATGGGGTACGTAGGCAGCCTGAGTGGCACGACCGATTGATCTTTAAAGTTTTCCTTTGTGACTTGAGATGTATCGCGGGGAATGAGTCGGGTTGTCTATGTCTTGGACGTCACTCATACCAAATCAATGGCATCGAGTCCCGTCCAAGAGGGGCAACTGTAGACACCCCGATTTTGAACCCAGGATGCACTCGAGCATTCCCGATGATGAAATAGACCAATCATGCATACCTCGAGGCTAAGAACAAGGCTTGAACTCACCGAACCACCCTAAACCATTCTAAACCCTCCTAGAACAACCTTAAACCAACCCAAATGACCAAAATACCCTTCAAACCATCCATAAACCATTTCAAAACAAACCCAAGCCTACATCATCTTCTAGTACATTCAAAACCCTCTTTATTGATATATAATACGTCTCAATCCATTTTGAAATGAGGGAGATGTGTCCGTTTTACCAAAATGACTTATTTTCCCGACCTTCTGAGGGTAAAATGGTCACATACTTGAATGTACAAATTATCTTGGGTTCAAACTACTTGGGTTAGAAAGTACACTCGACAAGCTTTCCAACGCTTCAAACCACGCATGAAACGGAGTTCGGTAGCACCCGGGGCGGCCCCGCAAAGTTTTACCTTTTGAGCAACAGCCTTGAGCGCTCAAGCCCATGGCTTTGAGCGCTCAACTCCGAGCCAGATCAGTTTTCTGCAGAGCATCTAATCATGATATTCTACTGCAAGAGGAGCATCTACCTATGTTTTCTACTGCCTAAATACACTTCCTAGACCCTTGAACATCTCCTCAATCACCCCCCAAACCCAATTCAAAAATTAAACTCATTTCCCTCCCATTTCTCTCTTTATATAAACCCCCTTTGGCTGATCTCTTACACACACACACCCTTCATCAGCCCTCTCCACTCTCTCTCATCACTTCAATCACGTTTTAGCCTTTCTCTCCTCCATAGCCACCACCCTCCATCATCTTCAACCTCCAAAACACCCAAAAATCTCATCTTTAAGGCCTACAACACATGGGTCTTTGAGAAACCAACTTCAACAGCCCCTCTCTCACTCTAACAAGCCATTTACAGCCCATACACTCCATCAATTTCGTCCAAACCTAGCTCTTCCATCAAAACCCACCTCATCCAAGCCAAAATCACCATTTTAAGCTCAAATCCTCCATCATCCACTCAATCAATCACTCAATCAGCCCTACACTTACACTCCTCTGTCCAAAATACTTCATCTATAGCCCATAAACACAGCCACTACCCATCCATTCATCAAACCACAAGTTCAAGCCTTGATCATAGCCGAAAAGGTAGAAAATCATGTGAAAATCACTGTTTTGGTCTTGCTGAGGGAGACCAGTGGGCTCATTCAAGTTCCTCATACTTGAAATGAGCCTACAAGGTCTGAAAAGTATCAAGAAAAGCATTTTTAAAACTTGTTATTTTGGTATTCACTTTCCAAAATTCTTCAAAGTCCATGTTTCTGTCCAGTTTTGGGAAAATAAAGTATAATCATTGATTTGGGGTTGTTTGATCATCCAATGTCATGTTATAGCAGAATTTGGCGACCTGGAAGTGGCTTGAGCGCTCAAGGTCTTACCCTTGAGCGCTCAATCCACTTTGAGCGCTCAAACCCCAACAGAAAGTCAGTCACAGTGTTTCAGCCATAACTTTTTACTCCGAACTCCGTTTTCAACGTATTATATATCAAAACGTAGATAATTTGAAGGGCTACAACTTTGTAGTTTTATATTCTTCCTGATTATGTCGTAAAGGCTTCCAAAAAATGCAAATAGTGTTGGAAAGTCAAATAATTTTGCTCAATATGGTGTTCTAAGTCCTATTTCTCTCTTTCATTGTCATTTTCTTTGTTTATATCATTCCACCATCGCATTGTACATTGCACAAGCATCCACCATCACTTGGTTCGTATTTGAATACTTGTTTATGTGTTTTCCCATTCCCATACTCCCCGTTATTTGCTCAAAATCGAATTTCAAATATTTTCAAAATTTCACAAAATATTGAGTAGAGACCGGTTCATGGACCGGGCAAGAGGGGTGCCGTAAAACCCTTCCCCTCTCGTAACCAAACCCCCGAATCCGAGAAATCTTTGGTTCCGCCATGATCAGTGAAATCTTTTTCAAATGGGCAAACAAGTCATGTTTATTTTTGATCGGTTTCTCGGGTTCGGACCTCAAATCCGGGTGGCGACTCTAACAATCACAATCTTTTCGAACAATCTCGGTGGGCCGTCCACAACAATGTTTTCAGTGTCAGTGAGACTACATTGTTTTGCATGTTATAAAAAGAGTGCAAAGGTCACTCCACTGACAATGGAACGTGGAACGGATGGACTTGTATGCAAGGCTCATGCCATCTAAAAACCTAAGAAAAATACAAGTTAAAATTCAGGGAAGAACAGTCCGGTGCTTGTGGTTTCGTATATAGTGCACGTCCAAGTTATATAAAGAGCCGGTTTTGTTGTTGGTCAGAGCAAGTTTTCCAGTGTCAGTGAGAATACATTGTTTTGCATGTTATAAAAAGAGGGCAAAGGTCACTCCACTGACAATGGAACGTGGAACGGATGGACTTGTATGCAAGGTTCATGCCATCTAAAAACCTAAGAAAAATACAAGTTAAAATTCAGGGAAGAACAGTCCGGTGCTTGTTCTTTCATACATAGTGCACGCCATAGTTATATAAAGAGCAGGTTTTGTTATTGGTCGGAGCAAGTTTTTCAGTGTCAGTGAAACTACATTGTTTTGCATGTAATAAAAAGAGGGCAAAGGTCACTCCACTGACCATGGAACGTGGAACGGATGGACTTGTATGCAAGGTTCATGCCATCTAAAAACCTAAGAAAAATACAAGTTAAAATTCAGGGAACAACAGTCTGGTGCTTGTGGTTTCGTACATAGTGCACGTCATATTTATATAAAGAGCAGGTTTTCTTGTTGGTCAGAGCAATGTTTTCAGTGTCAGTGAGACTACATTGTTTTGCATGTTATAAAAAGAGTGCAAAGGTCACTCCACTGACAATGGAACGTGGAACGGATGGACTTGTATGCAAGGCTCATGCCATCTAAAAACCTAAGAAAAATACAAGTTAAAATTCAGGGAAGAACAGTCCGGTGCTTGTGGTTTCGTATATAGTGCACGTCCAAGTTATATAAAGAGCCGGTTTTGTTGTTGGTCAGAGCAAGTTTTCCAGTGTCAGTGAGAATACATTGTTTTGCATGTTATAAAAAGAGGGCAAAGGTCACTCCACTGACAATGGAACGTGGAACGGATGGACTTGTATGCAAGGTTCATGCCATCTAAAAATCTAAGAAAAATACAAGTTAAAATTCAGGGAAGAACAGTCCGGTGCTTGTTCTTTCATACATAGTGCACGCCATAGTTATATAAAGAGCAGGTTTTGTTATTGGTCGGAGCAAGTTTTTCAGTGTCAGTGAAACTACATTGTTTTGCATGTAATAAAAAGAGGGCAAAGGTCACTCCACTGACAATGGAACGTGGAACGGATGGACTTGTATGCAAGGTTCATGCCATCTAAAAACCTAAGAAAAATACAAGTTAAAATTCAGGGAACAACAGTCTGGTGCTTGTGGTTTCGTACATAGTGCACGTCATATTTATATAAAGAGCAGGTTTTCTTGTTGGTCGGAGCAATGTTTTCAGTGTCAGTGAGACTACATTGTTTTGCATGTTATAAAAAGAGTGCAAAGGTCACTCCACTGAGAATGGAACGTGGAACGGATGGACTTGTATGCAAGGTTCATGCCATCTAAAAACCTAAGAAAAATACAAGTTAAAATTCAGGGAACAACAGTCTGGTGCTTGTGGTTTCGTACATAGTGCACGTCCAAGTTATATAAAGAGCCGGTTTTGTTGTTGGTCAGAGCAAGTTTTTCAGTGTCAGTGAGAATACATTGTTTTGCATGTTATAAAAAGAGGGCAAAGGTCACTCCACTGACAATGGAACGTAGAACGGATGGACTTATATGCAAGGTTCATGCCATCTAAAAACCTAAGAAAAATACAAGTTAAAATTCCAGGGAAAAACAGCCTGGTGCTAGTATAGATATTTGTAGGCTAAAAATGTTTGCAAAGGTTAGGGAAAAGGTTAGGGAAACATTATAGGATAACATGCCCAAAAATGGCTTACAACAAATCCCAAATCCGAGTACTGATATTTGTAATTTGAAGAACAGTACAATAACCAAGTACGATACATAGATCGTAACCAACTTCGAATGTTCCTAAACATGCACATTAAATAAGGACGCTACAAACATGTTCCTCAATAATATAAAACATGCACTTAAATGGTACTGGACATGGAACGGATGCACTTCTATGCATGGTTCATGCGATCTAAAAACCTAATGAAATAAGAAATAAAATTTCCTTAAGGTGAATAGTCTGGTGCTTGTGGTTTCATACACAGTGCATGTCAAGTGTGTATAAAGAGCTAGTTATAGTGTAGGCAGGAGCAAGTTTTTCAGTGCAGTGGCAGTACAATGTTTTGCATGTTATAAAAAGAGTGCAAAGGTCACTCCACTGACAATGGAATGACCAAGGGATGGACTTGTATGCAAGGTTCATTGCCATCTAAAAACCTAAGAAATATAGCAGTTAAAATTCCGGGAAAAACAATCTGGTGCTAGTAGTCTTATACACAGTGCATGTATCTGTTTTACAAAGAGCAATGTATTGTGTCGTAAGGAGCAATGTTTCTAAACCAGTAACATTACAAAATAGATTAAGGTGACTTCATCAAGGCAATTGATTGTCCATGTATTCAGCTGTACAAAACAACAATTCCCACCTACAATTTAACAGTCACCAAAGATGACCAGAAAAAATTAGAGAAACATTAGAGGATAACATGCCCAAATATGGCGTACAACAAATCCCAAATCTGAGTACAAATATTTTTAAATTGAAAAGCACAGTACCATAAGCAAGTACGATACATAGATCGAATCGAAACCAGGTTCAAATGTTTGTCAACATCCACATTAATTAAGGAGGGTACAAACATGTTCCCCGATAGTATAAACCATGCACTTAAGTAGAATAAAACTTCCTACAAGAGAGCGAGAGAGAGAGAGAGAGAGAGAGAGAGAGAGAGAGAGAGATTGTTGCAGGCTCAACCTGCAACAATCGAAGTATACTTCATCCTGGTATTGCTGACTTGCATGTGCTACGGTTGTGGCCAGGTTCACGACAACGGCTACAATTGACCGTGTCCCTCTCTTGTGTCTGCGACTCAATCCTTCTCTTCTTTGGTCGTCCGGAACCTCTTTTTGTTGAAGGGGGATTTATTACCGGATCCGTACATGTATCACCTTCATCGGTAATATAGCTGGACTGATTAGATGGATCAAGTGAAGACAACGGAGGTATGTCATGCAATGGCACGGGGGACATGGAGTTTTCATAGATCAGAATTTGCGTACCCTTACTCATCATTGGGTCAACCATGTCGTAAATAGAAAAACCCGAGTTTTGGATTGCGTGACAAGCATGGGCACAAGGGACCCCAGACATTTGCCAAGCAAGACAACTACACGTACGTTGGTCGAAGTTGACTGCAAACTGATCTGATGAGTGTTTAGGACCGTGAACTCCGTTGGGGAGGTGGGACGATGCATATACTTGCGTGCGACAAATTGGTGTTCCTTAATGTCCTTCTCAATTTGGGGACCAACGGGCAATTTCCACGAACAAATGGCGGCACGCTTACGAACTAACATGTCAGTCAATTTTGTCACATGTCCAGTCATAAATTGCATTATGTCCAAATCCCTCAAAGGTAGTATCCAATTGTTGAAACATTCCGCGAGATTTGTGTACATCTTGTCCCACCTTTTGTAAGGAAAATATGCATTTGACCAATGGTTTGGATTGTTGTCTTCCACCCAATTTGCCAACTCCGGATCCATTCCACGCAATCTTCCCATATGAAAGTTGAATATGTTTTCCGTTCTTGCGTATGCAATCTGATCAACAATCTTCAAAGCCGCCTTACGCCTTTCATTTTTAAACCTCTTCGAGCTAGCAAACCTACTAAAGTTTTCCTTCAAGTGCCGGAGACACCATGCATTACAATCCCCGCCGAAAACCTTAATGATACCATTAAGCAATGAGGTGTTCCGATCGGTGACCAACACAACACGACGTTCACCAATGACTTCCTTAAGGTTTTGCCAGAACCACAACCAATCGTCATCATTCTCACTCGAAACGATGGCATATGCTAGCGGGTACAATCCATCATCGGCATCATGCACACTAGCCGAGAGACAATGACCTCTATAGTATCCGGTCAAAAAATAAGCATCCAATTTAAGCACCGGCCTACAATACTTGAACCCAGCTATTGAGCAACCATAAGATACAAAGAGTTGCTTGAACTTCCCTTCGTCCGACGTCCATACTGCTCTTGTGCCTGGGATGGCATCCTCAAGCCGGCGACACATCCATGGGAGTAGGTGGAAACAAGACGAAGGAGGACCGGAGATACATTCCTTAGCCTGTTCTTTTGCCCTCCATCCTTGCTTGTAAGACATACGATACTGGAATGCATTCTCAAATTCATTGCAAATATCCCTCGGGAGAAATGATGGCTTCTGGACTATCTTGTTTTGGAAAAACAACCCGACTTGTTTCGATGAAATGGTAGCCTTGTAAGAACTTCCATCCGATGCATTATGTATGTGTTCATTCTTCATGCCAATCACACGTACTACGTCACCCCCACCGTCACACCTAGCCGTTATCTTCCAAGGACACCCCTCAACCTGACACACAACTCGGTAGTACGCTTTGCTATTATCCAAATACTTGAAAGAGAACTTGTTGGAGGCAGCAAATATCATCAGTGCTTGCTTGAAACGGTCAGGGCTATCAAACAACTGACCCTTCCCAGACAAGATCTCATTCGCATCTTCGGTCAAATAATGTATCATTCCCATCTCCTTTGTCCGATTGTTGGTCATCTCCATAACGTTAGAAGCCACTACAGTGTTATCATCCAATAACGATTCCCTACAATACAAAATCATCAAATATTCACTCATTAATGCAATAAATTGTACAAATAATAAATAAAATAACAATTTCATGTACATTTACATAAAAGAGGAAAAAAAACAGGGAACAACAGTCTGGTGCTGGTGGTATGATACACAGTGCATGTAAACATTATGGAAAGAGCAGGGTATTGTTTTGGGAGGAGCAAGTTTTTCACTGTCAGTGCCAGTACATTGTTTTGCATGTCATGAAAAAAGTGCAAAGGTAACTCCACTGCCAATTGAACTGGATGGACTTGTATGCATCATTTATTTCCGTGTGAATGAAAACCTAAGGAAAATAGAAGAGAAATATTCAGGGAAGAACATTATGGTGCTGGTTCTGTGATACACAATGCATGTAAAAGTCATACAAAGAGAAAAGTATTTTGTTCCTAGGAGCATGTTTTTCAGTGCCAGTACATTGGTCGGCATGTTCTAAAAAGAGTGCAAAGGTCACTCCACTGACAATGGAACGTGGAACGGACAGACTTGTATGCATGGTTCATTGCCATCTAAAAACCTAACGAAATAAGATAAGAAAAAAATATTATGGGAAGAACAGTCTAGTGCTGGTTGTGTGATACAGAGTGCATGTCAACATTATACAAAGAGCAAGTTTTTGTTTGGCTAGGAGCAAGGTTTTCAGTGTCAGTGCCACTAAAATGTTTTGCAAGTTATGAATTACAAACTAACCTAGTCGACGGATAAACCGCTGGCAAATCATCATTACTGCGTGGCGGCTCCTCTACAAACAAGTCAACTTCGTCTTCATTACAGTGAAACATCATTGCGACCGTATCTTCGTCGTCCAACAACAAACACTTCGTCTTGTCCCTCTTCGTGTTATAGAAAAACTTTTTCTCCCCCACAGTTGTCTTGAGGGCAGCGCAAATCTTCTCAGTCAACTCAAACAATTTTAATCCTTCTTTTACTAAAACCGCTTTAGAGAACCCACCATCGTAGGAGAATGTGCAATTGGAGTTTACCGTCCGTTTCCCGCCCCAATAGCAAAAACAAGTCATGGTTTTTTGCTGCACATTGGCCATACCTACACCGACCAATAAAAGGTTAGGTAACTACATAAATGACTATACAAGTCAAAACATTATTATTTGTAAAAATTAATACGACAACTTATTATTTATTTCATGATGGAGTACAAGACAACGAATTACACTTGATTCACTGGAAGCATTCAGGTGCTAATTTTTTGACATACAGTGCATCTAAACTTCATAGAAAGAGCAACGTAGTATAACACAAGGAGCAAGGATTATAGTCACAGTGACAACAATAGACAGTTCAACTATTTTACCATGTCCAAGCACTATTGCCTTTAATTTACCATCCAGGTGAATACAAGAACCACCACATGTTGGGAGGGAGTATCAAATAGCATAATACATAAAATAGAGAGAGAGTAATTACAAACCGAGTACATGTCAAAATAGGAAATTAACATTGACAAGGCTATAATCCACAACATATATCCCACCCTCCACAAAATATATCCACCATCATTGTTTACAATTAACTTGGTTACTCAAAAGTTAGGTTAAGGGGCCAAGCATCTACTAGTCCTACGAACTTGGGATTTCAACACCATTGCTCAACGAGGCAGCGCTGAATGCAAATCTCTCCTCCTCAAGCCATATTTGAACTTTCCAACAACCATACAACCCACAACAAGTACCACCAAAGCAAGCAACAGTTTGACACAATTATTCCTTCTTTCGTAGACTTGACTCATTTTGCCAAAGTCTTCAGCCTTCTTCTCAAACTCCGTTAGTTTTTCTTCCAGCAACTTGGCCTTCTGCTTCCAATACTCCATCTCATTCTGCAGATTCACTATCTTCTCCTTTTGCTCGAGAATGACCACCTTCCCACGCTGGCATATGGGTTTGTCTATCCATTCGAAAAAATTGCATCGCTCTTCATCCTACAATAATATGATGAAATCATGCTAAGCAGTCTAATTATGTGGAAAGATTATAATTGATGTGTATTCTTCTCACTAGGAGGCACAATATATAGACTGTGTACAAGATAATTTAGGAAAGGAAATAATAAGGAAATTGCTATCTACCTAATTAGACTAATTACAATCTTCCTAATTGTCTAATTGCCTAATTGATTTACAACATGTGCTACAATATTCTTTCCTTTTCAACACTCCCCCTCAAGCTGGAGCATATACATCGTATACTCCTAGCTTGCGACAAATAGAATCAATGGAAGCCTTGGGAAGAGCCTTCGTGAAAATATCAGCAAGTTGAGAGCCTGAAGGAACAAAAGGCGTGCTGATCTCTTTTGACTCCACTTTCGACCGAATGAAATGACAATCAACTTCAATGTGTTTGGTCCTTTCGTGGAACACTGGATTATTAGCAATATGGATAGCAGCCTGATTATCACAATATAACGGAGTTGGATCATGTACTGGAAACCCAAACTCATGTAGAAGTGTACGCAACCAAGTCAACTCACAAGTGGTATGAGCCATTGCTCTATACTCTGCTTCAGCACTAGAACATGCTACAACAGACTGTTTCTTACTTTTCCAAGTCACAAGATTGCCACCTATAAAGGTGCAATAACCAGTGGTAGAACGACGATCAGCAGGAGATCCTGCCCAGTCAGAATTCGTATACCCTTCGATACGAAGATGTCCAGACGCTTTGTAGAGAAGTCCACGTCCAGGAGCATTTTTAAGATACTTCAAGATGCGAACAACAACCTCCATATGAGAAACTCGAGGACAAGTCATAAATTGACTGACAATACTGACTGCATAGGAGATATCGGGTCGAGTGATAGTGAGATAAATAAGTTTACCCACAAGTCTCCGATACAACTCAGGATCGTCAACCAACTCACCATCGTCAGGCATAAGCTTATGATTAGTCTCCATAGGAGTAGCTACAGGTTTAGAACCAAGATAACCTGTATCTTTCAAGAGATCGAGAGTGTATTTCTGTTGTGATAAACTGATGCCTGCTTTAGAACGAGCCACTTCAATGCCAAGAAAATACCAAAGCTTGCCTAGATCCTTGGTGAGAAAACTGGAACAAAGGTGACGAATTAATACCTGAATCCCATCATTGTCACTCCCTGTAATGACAATATCATCCACATAGACTACGAGAATCACAATACCACTGGTGGTCCTTTTAAAGAAGACGGAGTGATTAGCTTGACTTCGTGTCATACCATGAGACACGACGGTACTGCTGAATTTATCGAACCAAGCCCGGGGAGATTGTTTGAGGCCATAAATAGATTTGCGAAGATGACACACAGACTCCCCCTTGGACTCAAAACCGGGTGGTTGAGCCATATAAACTGTCTCAGAGAGATCTCCATGAAGAAAAGCATTCTTGACATCAAGCTGATGGAGAGGCCAATCAAGGTTGGCTGCAAGAGAGATAATAATGCGAACAGAATTGAGCTTGGCAACTGGAGAAAAAGTCTCAGTGTAGTCAAGCCCATAGGTTTGAGTGAAACCTTTGGCCACAAGACGAGCTTTCAGACGATCAAGAGTACCATCAGAATTGTGTTTGATGACAAACACCCAACGACAACCAACAATATGTGCTCCAGATGGCTGGGGAACAAGATCCCAAGTATGATTCAGTGACAAAGCGCGCATCTCTTCTTCCATAGCAGAACGCCATCCAGGATGAGAAAGAGCCTCCTGATAAGACTTAGGAACAGTAATAGAGGACAAAGACACAGAAAAAGCGCGAAAAGAGGGAGACAAATGATCATAGGACACAAATTGAGAGATAGGATGGGAAGTGCAGGAGCGAATACCTTTACGGTGAGCAATAGGAAGATCGAGTGTCGGATCTGAAGACGCTTGAGGAGATGGTGTGGGCACAGAAGCTGTATCCGGAGGTGCAACAGGAGTAGCGGCAGCAGAAGAACGTCGAACATATACCTGTGTAATTGATGGTCGAGTAGCAGTCTCAGAAAGACCATGGTCAGCCGGTAACTGAGCAATCTCAGGAAGACAAGGTGGTGCCAACAATGGTGTCAACTGAGTACCCTCAAGAGAATAATATGGGATATTTTCGAAAAAAGTCACGTCAGCACTTACAAAGTGCTTCCGTAATGAGGGACTATAGCACTTGTATCCTTTCTGTGTCAGAGAGAAACCCAGAAAAATACATTTGTAAGAACGCGGATCAAGTTTATCACGACCTGGAGAGAGATTATGAACAAATGACACACAACCAAAAAGTTTTGGGGGAAGAATGTAAAGATCCTTGTCAGGAAACATGACCTGATAAGGAATTTTGCCATGCAAAACCCGAGAAGGGGTGCGATTTATTAGATAATTTGCGGTAAGAACAGCATATCCCCAGAAATGTTTTGGAACGTTCATGTGAAGCATAAGGGCACGAGTTACGGCTAAAACTGGCCCATTCTTCCGTTCTGCAACCCCATTTTGTTGAGGGGTAGTGACACACGCAGTCTGATGAATAATACCATGAGTTTCATTAAACTGTCTAAATGGACGAGAAAGATATTCTTGGGCATTGTCAGTTCGCAAAATACGTAATTTAGCATTAAATTGGTTGACAATCTCAGCATGAAAGACTGAAAAAATAGAAAATAATTGAGACCTATCTTTGAGGAGATACACCCATGTTAAACGAGAAAAATCATCAATAAATTTGACAAAATAGCGCGCACCACACAAACTCGTAGTGCGCGAAGGTCCCCAAATATCAGAATGAACTAATGCAAAAGGTTCTACACATGGTGACTCAGTTCGTAAAGGAAAAGAACCTCTACGATGTTTACTAAGTTCACATGTGTCACAATTAAAAGGAGAAAAACTAGGTAAACTAGGAACCAGCTTGCGAAGGTTGGCCGAGGATGGGTGCCCAAGACGACAGTGCCACTGATAAGGTGTAACAGTAGAATGTAAAGCAGAAGGACTAGATGACTGCTGCTGTTGCTGCTCCTGAAGGTAATACAGACCATTCTTCTCATACCCCCCACCAATCATCCCCTTTGTCTTGAGATCCTGAAACTCACAATGAGAAGGAGAAAAGAGGATAGAACACTGGTGAGTATGAGACATTTTATGAATCGAAAGAAGATTAAACGGAAATTGTGGCAAATATAAGACAGGCTGAAAAACAAGACCAGATGAACGATATGTACCAATGCCTTGAACAAGAACCTTAGTGCCATCGGCAATAGTAACATAAGTCTTAACAGAAGGAGTAACAACATCAGTCAAAAGAGACAAATCACCTGTCATATGATCAGATGCGCCAGAATCAAGAATCCAAGGAGTGCTACGAGAAGAGGAATGAAGACACGTATTACCTGAGGTGGCATGAATTGCAGTGGAAGAAGAAGAAGATGCATTGGCCCTTTGAATCATAGAATCATACTCTGCCTTGGACATAGTAATCTGAGTAGGAGCAAGAGCAGATGGCTCCCCCTCAAGTGTAGCCTGATTAGCCCAAGCTGGCTTGCCATGCAGCTTCCAACAGAATTCAATATCGTGGTTGGTCGCACCACAATGAGTACACTTCTTGGTGCCACGACCACCACGCCCCCCACGTCCTCCATGACGACCACCTCGCTTAGAAGAACTACCACGATTGTGGGAGGGATTGCGATTCCCAAAATGTCCAGAAGATAAAGCAGGAGAGTTTGTGGGGGCAGCTAGGGCGGAGTTGATTGTGGTTAGAGACCGGCGATAATCCCTAACAATATCCTTAGTTTCAGAGGTTTCAGCAGTGTCTGTTTGCTTAGGTTTATCACCCATAATAGATTCAAGAGATAAAGACACAAGCCAAAAGGAGAGGAGTTGGTACCCAGAGGATTGACAAGTGCAAAGAGAGGGTACCCGGTTGATGTAGAGCCTGAAGAACACTCTTAACAGACAAACCGAGTTCCAGAAAGATTAGGGTTACTGTTCACGATTGCTACAGTGCGCGCGAGCACTGTTCACGACTGCTACAGTGTACGCGAGCACTGTTCACGGCTGGATTTTTTGTTTGTTTGTTTGTTTGTTTGGATCGAGGGTTGTGTATTGGGGTTAGAGAGGTTTTGGTTGTGGTCGATTTGAGAGAGAGAGAGAGAGAATTTGACGAAAAAAGATAGAGGTAACGAGAAAGAAAAGTCAGGTTCCTGGAACCCGCTCTGATACCATGTGGAAAGATTATAATTGATGTGTATTCTTCTCACTAGGAGGCACAATATATAGACTGTGTACAAGATAATTTAGGAAAGGAAATAATAAGGAAATTGCTATCTACCTAATTAGACTAATTACAATCTTCCTAATTGTCTAATTGCCTAATTGATTTACAACATGTGCTACAATATTCTTTCCTTTTCAACATATGTTATCAAATCACCTACACTAACAACTACCATATAAACTTACCGGGTATCTAGCACACGCAAAAAACCTCCTACCGGGGTTTTCATCCGTTCCAGATACCTTCAAAGCGGCTTTTAGTTCACGACAATAGCAATTGGGCCACTCCATCGACAACCCCACCCTTCTACCACTTGAATTTACTGAGCTTGAGGACATGTCCTTCATCAAAGTTTTATTGTTAGTAAACCTAAATACATCCACAATTATCCCATCTCCTCATATTCTATAGTTTGGGTATCTTGTTCGAATTTTATTCTCTTCTTATTTGTCTCAACATGAACAAACCCACAATGAGAATATTTACAAAAACAATGAACTCTTTTTTAGAGAGGAGACAAGCAAATTAGACTACTAAAAATTACAGAAATAACAATTTTTTTTTTAGGGAGGGAGTAAAAGACAGAGGCAAATTAGACTTCAAAAGCTTAGCCACTCTAGTGCTTGTATTCTGCCGTATAGTGCAACTGCAATTTACAGATGGAGCAATGTCATATGATGCAAAGAGCAGAAGTCTCTTTCACTGATAGAAAACATAAATAACTATAATATTGGGCAAACATAGCATTCACATTACAGCCCCTAAACAACACTGTTGTGTTCTTCACAACATTGTACCCAACACTATCAAAAGTTCATAAAAAACTTCATAAATCACACAGGAACAAAGAGACAAATGCTGGTTCTTGAACTCAGATCTATAGGTACTTCTCAGAGAGAGAGAGAGAGAAAGAGAGAGAGTCGTTTTGTAGAGAGAGAGCGAGAGAGATAGACTCGTTTTTTAGACAGAGAGAGCCAGAGAATGGCGTGCTACACGTGTTACAAAAACCAAAAACTTACTTGCTCAACGTTGGATTTCGATTGAGAGAAGAAGATGAAGCTTCAAGTGTGGATCTATATTCTCCTCTTCTCCATCTCTCTACGTCGTCTGCTTTCTCCCTCTCTATTCGTCGTCTGTTTTTGAAACCCAGGAGACAGTGTTTGGCTGTGGGAGTGGTTTTGACATATTAGGGTTTAAACCCATGGAGGGTAGTTATGTCATTTCAGATTGGCCTTACCATGTATTTGGAAATTTTTTCCTCCTTGTCATGTATTCAGTCATTTCCAATAACTGTTCCATGAAATTGGTATTATTAGTTTTAAATACCATTTTTTGGTCATTTTCCCAAATAAGATAAGAAATACAAATTCAGGGAAGAACAGTCTAGTGCTGGTTGTGCGATACAAAGTGCATGTCAACATTATACCAAGAGCAAGTTATCTTTTGGCTAGGAGCAAGGTTTTCAGTGTCAGTGCCACTAAATTGTTTTGCAAGTTATGAATTACAAACTAACCTAGTCGACGGATAAACCGTGGCAAATCATCATTACTGCGTGGCGGCTCCTCTACAAACAAGTCAACTTCGTCTTCATTACAGTGAAACATCATTGCGACCGTATCTTCGTCGTCCAACAACAAACACTTCGTTTTGTCCCTCTTCGTGTTATAGAAAAACTTTTTCTCCCCCATAGTTGTCTTGAGGGCAGCGCAAATCTTCTCAATCAACTCAAACAATTTTAATCCTTCTTTTACTAAAACCGCTTTAGAGAACCCACCATCGTAGGAGAATGTGCAATTGGGTATGTTCTATAGTTTGGGTATGTTGTTCGAATTTTATTTGCTTCTTATTTGTCTCAACATGAACAAACCCACAATGACAATATTTACACAAATAATGAATTTTTTTTTTAGAGAGGAGACAAGCAAATTAGACTACTAAAAATTACAGAAAAAAACTTTTTTATATGAGGGAGGTAGTAAAAGACAGAGGCAAATTTGACTTCCTAGTGCTTGTATTCTGACATATAGTGCAACTGAAATTCATAGATGGAGCAATGTCATATGATGCAAAGAGCAGAACTCTCTTTCACTGACAGAAAACATAAATAACTATAACATTAGCCAACCATATCATTCACATTACAGCCCCTAAACAACACTGTTGTGTTCTTCACAACAGTGTACCCAAAACTATCAAAAATTCATAAAAAAAACTTCATAATCACAAAGGGAAGAGAGAGAAAATATGTACATTAACCATTGGAGTAGTAATCTACTCAGAGAGAGAGAGAGAGAGAGAGAGAGAATGGACTGATAGCCATAGCCGTGAGAGAGAGAGAGAGAGAGAGAGAGAGGTATAAACTTACTATGTTGATGCTTGAACGTCAGAAGTAGATTGAGAGAAGAGAATGGAGCTTGAAGTCCATAGATCTAGGGTTTTTCTCCTCTTCTCCCTCTCTCTTCCGTCGTCTGGTTTCTCCCCTCTCAAAGTTTTCTTCGTCGTTCTCAAATCCCAGGAGGGAAATAGTTGGTTGAAGGTAAAAGATTGAAATATTAGGGTTCAAACCAATTGGAGGGTAGTTTGGTCATTTCGAGTTGCCCTTACCATGTATGTGGAAATACTTTTCTCCTTGTCATGTTTTGAGTCATTTTAGAAAACCTTACCATGATATTGGTATTATTTGTTTTAAAAACCATTTATTGGTCATTTTCCCATTTTATTATGAGTTTTTTTTTTTTGTGGGTAAATCCAATACTATTTATTATGAGTTTTGGATTCAGCAACACTACATACACACACAAGGTACCCACAAATTACCCAAATACACACAAGTGTGTGGGGGCTAATTTGTTTTGGATTAATTTGTTTTGGATTATCGGTGATTTATGACTTTTAGATTTTTTTTTTTTTTGAAATAGGAATATTATTAGATGAACCAAGTATACAACAAGCCGCATGAGTAACATAGACATCACAAAATAAACAACAATAGCTAAACAATAGTTAGTCGTAAGACGGCTAGAAGTGGCAAATCCATTACCGGTGTCTGGATGAAGGAATAAAAGAAGCTGGACCACACTTGGTAACTAAGTGAGCCCGCTGAACATGTTGGCCCTTCGAGATCCTGCAAAAAGATAGCTTCGAAATCTCTGCTCCTAGTTTGCACAAAAAAAAAGTGTCATGATGATGATGACACTCAGCCCTCTCTGCTATCTACATAATTGCATTAAAACAATCAGAGAACACATAAACCGCATTATAGTTATTCTTTAAAGTCCATCTAATTGCTTCATAACATGCTTCAATTTCTATTAGGATAAGCGTCAAACTATACGACGATAAGGCTTGCTTTGCAATAAGAAACCCATTGGGATGGCTAGCTGTAAAACCTGGATCACTCCAAGCTTGACCCTCTTTCCAAGCGTCATCCACATGGAGATGGCAGACACGACGAACAAACTCAGAGTTTGGACAATGCTTAACAATAAATGAAGGATTCCTATCATTTGGGGAAGCATTTGGATAGAATTGGTAAGCCAATTAGAAGAACGAAGAAACCACTGAGCAAAGTCCTTAGCCATGCCAATAGTGGAGGCCACATTGAAAGGCATGTCTGAGAAAACCATACGAATTATATTCTTCCAGATAGCCATAGAATAGAGATAAAATAGGAGAAATTTCGCTTATCCTATACAAGTTAAACTTACTAGGGTTCTTATCACGCCCTCAATTTTTTAAAAGTAAAAGTAATATAAAACCACGTGTAAAAGTCAACAAAATCTAAGGTCTAGGTCATAGTCCAAACTTGACCCATATAGTCAAAGTTTTACACAACATAGTTCACGGGATCCCATACCCCAAAATAAGCATATGAGTTACAAGTGTTATGACAACCCAAGTCAAAAGATGAAACTTAATTGTAGACACCCCGATTTTGACCCGGGATACTTGCCAAGCACTCCCAATGATGAGAAAACCACCCGTGAATACCTTAAGGTTGAGAAAAGGCTTGAACTTGCCCCAAAACCACCACAGACCACCCCAACCCATTTCTAAATAACCTAGACCAACCCAAATGACCAAAATACCCTTCAAAACACCAAGATAAACCAGAACCAACCACTGTGCTCAAAGGGATTTGAGCGCTCAAACCCCCTGTTTGAGCGGTCAAGCCCTGTCCAGTCTGTCGCTGATGGAGTATCTAATGATGAGATTCCAACTGAATGGCAGCCACCCAGCCATTTTTCTATTGCTTGCATGCACCTGATAGACCCCAGGGTGAGTCTATATTGTCTCATTAGGCCCCCCATTTCAAGAAAACCCATTCCCCCCCCCCCCCCATTTCTCTCTATAAAAGCCACCCTTCTACACCATTTGCAGGGATTAGACACTCTTTCATGTTCTGAGCCATTACTCTCTCCCTCTCAAACTATATTTCCAGCAATCATCAACCTATTTCATCCATTAGTTGAAGCTTAACCCCCTTTCATCCATCAAACCCATTTGATCCTCAAACCCTCTCATTAGAATACACCATCATCCACTCAAAATCAGCTCAAGCCAACCCATACCCATCACAATCTGTCCTAAACTACCCACATTGTATCAACAAACCCATCCAACACTCATCCATCTAGTAAAACCACAAGTTCAAGCTTAAATCAAAACCAAAAAGGTAGAAATCCATGTGAAAGTTATGGTTTGGTAGTCCTGAGGGAGACCAGTGGGTTCATGGAGGTCCTCTATACCTCTAATGGACTCACAAGGTCTTAAAAATCCAAGCAAACAACTTTCTAAAACCCCAGCTTCAAATAGTTTGAGCGCTCAATGCTAGCACTGTGAGTGCTCAAACTGTTTGAGCATTCTTCATGTTTTTGTGGTTTCTAATCGTATCTTATGTTGGTACTGTCACTATTATGGCTGTTTGTTGGTTCATCTTTTCCCAAATTAGTTTATTTTGCCTTTTATCATTGATCAATGAACCCAAAAGTCATGAAAGTGTCGTTTCATCACCATCAAACCATGGATGATCCCATTTCATGAAGAAAACAGTGTATCTCACTCCTTTGAACAATGATCAGAAAGTTTCTAGTTCATACAAATATCAAGGAATGGTCAGAAATCACAGGAACTCACAGCCCTTGAACGGGGCTTGAGCGCTCAATGTTAGGGCTATGAGCGCTCAAGCCTTGTTCAGTTTTGGCATTTCAATCTTGTTTATTTCAGTTCTGTATTCTGTTTTCAGTTCATGAAGTGTGTGTGTGTGTGTTGTTGTTTGGCTAAGCCAGCCTGATCTCCTCTCTCTCTCTCGCTCTAATCATGCTTACGCATGGCCCAATGCTTACTCTCCACTTATGTGGACACCTCAAGTTTATTTTATTCATGTTTATGAAGTTCCAACTTTCTATGCATCATTATATGTCATGTTGAACTGATTTATGGTCCAGATGAAGGCAGAATGGAGCTGAAACACTCAAGTCCAGAAGATGGCTTGAGCGCTCAATGTTCCTCTTTGAGCGCTCGAACTGTCTTCTGGTCCAATCAAAATTTATTCTCATTTCAGCTTGTTCTTGGCATTTTGAGTATTCTGAAAAGTTCTAAGGCATTGAATCTTCATTCCTTCTATACCATTTGCCTCATCTTGGTCCATGAATGAGTTTTACACCCATGGTCATGTGGTGGTGCTATTTAGTTCAATGATTCAAATGCTATTTCTAAATAAACAATGAGGATCAAGTCATGTTTTCACGAAACCAGAATCATCAGAGAAATCACCGGCATGCATGATTGAGCCAGGGGGTTGAGCGCTCAAACTCCTATGTTGAGCGCTTAAACCCCTGGGCAAAGGGTCAGATTGGTTTAGCGTTTTGTGTATTGTTCATGTTATTTCCAGTTTTCAGTCTCTGTTTAATGTATACTGATATCATTCTCATGCTGTTTATTGTCATTTGTAGTTCATGTTTATTCACCTTCATCATCGCTCATGTAGATCACAACGCACATGCATACACCGTAGTCTATTGTCATGCTAGCATTAATACGTGGTTCCCATCCCCATCTCCCCGTATTTGACCAAGTTGAGTTGCATACATTTCTTGTGTAATCCCACAAAAGTCAAGTAGAGACCAGTCTTCGAACCGGGCGAGGGGGGTGTCGTAAAACCCTTCCCCTGTCGTAACTGAGCTCCCGAACCTAAGATAGTATGGTGATGACGGGCCGGTAATCCTTATCCATTGAATAAGGCACGAGTCAATCGAGTTCGGTTCCTCGGGGACAATCCGCTAAAACTCGGGTGGCGACTCCGAATCGATCGAGACCTCCGGAGGGGCGTCCACATTAATTAAGTTACAAAATCATCTTATCAAAAATATAAGTTCCAAGATGATAAGGTAACTCCTTCGTTAAGCTTTCAAAAGAGATGCATGCATACACTCCAAGCAATCCATGTCATGCTCCATGCTGGGTACCTGAAATTATTAGGGTGAGCTCACTAGCCCAGTAAAGAAATGTCTACCAATCCTAAATGCAATGAACTTCAAGTGAGTGATAGGCAAAAGTGAGTACAATCCACACAACAAGGTTCAAGAAATTTTAAGAGTTAGAGGATTGAAAATTTTCTCATAAGCCACTAGATTCTCCTTACTAACACCCCTCGTACCCGACACGTACCCAACACGTTTCCGACATCTCACATGTGTCCAACTCGTTCATTTCGTCGTGTCACAAGTTCATTAGAATTAATCTCTTTAGAAATTCCTCACGACGCGGCCGTAAGGCTGCCCTATTATCCTTCCGAGCTACCTTTCAGTCTCATATCCATATCATTCCTCATGTATATCCTTTCAAGCTACCTTTTGGCCCCATATCCTTATCTTGCCCTTGGACAAGGCATAATTCCTCGCGGCACGTCCATAGGACGACCCGAGTATCCTTCTAGGTTACCTTTCGGCCCCGTATCTCATGTTTTAAGTTCACATTATAATTTATCAAGTTTCAATGTCAACGTCGTGTCAAACATGACCCATGTATCATAACGTCCTTTCACAAGTGTCTCGGACTATCTACTCAACCCAATTGTAGCGCAAAGTGTCAAGCTAAATTAACCAATAATCAAGCTTGAGTATTGTCACACATTCCCCATGTCACAAGAGAAATGAATACGGAACCAAGAAAAACACCCAAACGAGCAAAGATACGGCGCGAACGGGGACTAACCAAGCATCAAGGAACAATCCAAAACGAAATAAAACTTTTGACTGATGGCTTGGTCCGGACCACCCAAATCCCCGTCCGGACCAGCGAGGCAGATTGCACAAAAAGTCTAATAGATGGCTTGGTCCGGACCACCCAAATCTCCGTCCGAACCAATGAGGCAGATTGTGTCAAAAATTTGACAGATTTTTTCCAAAGAGAGGGGATTTCAACCCAAGGCCAATTTTCATGATTCAAGCCAACTTTTGAGGTTCCAAGGAGAATAAAACTTCAATCAATTTAGCTATTTAACAATCAAATACAAAGATCAAGCAAGAATCAAACCAATTAAACTAGAAAATGGGTTTCTCAACAAGTCAAGAGGAATTTATCAAATGTATGAACAACGCACACACACTACACACATATACACTAAGTAGTGATAGAAATTTTCCTACCTCAAAGTGTGGAAGCTTTAGATCTAAGATTGAATCCAAACCTAGCTTCCAAGCTCTAGAAATTTCCAACTTGAGCTTTTCCAAGTCAATGCAAGAAGATACCAAGCTCCAATGATCAATGGTTGAAGGCTTTGTGCAAGGGTTAAGTGAATATGTGGGATTTTTGGGAGATTTGCAAAGGAGATGAAGGAAAATAATGGAGGAGAAGAGAGTGAGAGAGAGAGAGAGAGAGAGAGAGAGAGAGAGAGAGAGAGAGAGAGAGAGAGAGAGAGAGAGAGAGAGAGAGAGAGAGAGAGAGAGTGTGTGAGAGATAAAGGGTCGGCTGATGAGGGGAGGGGGAGTATGTTCTCCCTCCTCTCACACACCACATATACACACACATTTCAAATAATTACACCCCGGGTCCCTGAATTGACTTGTACAATGCAAAGAGGTCCAAACTCACTTATATCACTAAATGATCCAATACTTAAATATTTTAAATAATTCTTCACATTTCTCCAACTTTATTTCCGAAAGAATATTTTATTATTATTATTATTATTATTATTATTAAAAATACGGGTCTTTACAGTTCTTGAAGAAATTGAAGCTCCTAAGCTAAGCAACCATCGAGGAGAAAGAAGAGAAAAAAGACTTATAAAGTAGAAAAACTAAAAATTGAATCAGAGCAAAGAAGGAGAGAGGAGGGAGAGATATATACAAGATGCCTTTCTCTCTCTCAAAATATCCTAAAAGTAACCCAAAAAAGTAAAACTTTCCATAAGTGGAAAGTCCAAGAAGCCACTGTAAATTGTCAGAATTTGGCTTGGTATCGATACCCCTATGAGCTGGTATAGATACAAATCTTTCTCTTCTTCTAGGAACAAAAGCTATCGATACCCCTTATAGGGAGGTATCGATACCAATCTCTTTTTGCTTGATTTTCAGGCCTTGGTCACTCCTTGGTCAAGTGTGATGCTTCCAGACTTCTTCCAAAGCACTTTTAATCATTGTGCAGCCTTCGGGAATGATGGTACTTGGTCTCGTGGATGCTTGAATACTCTCGGATTCCACTGGGAGTCTTTGTGAGCCTTGGTCACGAATTTAGCTTTCCGGCTTGATCTTGTGACCTTTGAACTTCCCAAGCCTCAGCCAAATCTTCATTTCTTGGCTCTTGAGGCTTGGTGGTAGAATGTCATGGGGCACTTGGTCTTCGGAGTCCTGAGATGTTTCCCAAAGCACTTCAAATGCGCCTTATACCATGATTTGACTTGAAACTACCAAAAACACCACTCGTGCCACATCAATCATATAAGGCGCTGAAAACGCGTGTGTGTGAACAAAATGAGCTAGATAAGCTCGGATATATACAACATTCGGGGCTTATCAACTATGCAAAACTAAGTGTTACACCTCCCGAGGGAAGATCGTTGGGCCAATATGCAACAAGGACGTTGCATCATACGGTGGGGAGAATGTGATAGCCCAAGGCCGACCTAGATGCAACCGAGTTCTATAATATAAGAGAATAGATCATGCCTTAACTTGCTCAAAGCCTTTTAAAGCTGTGCAGGCGTCAAAGCTTATTGGTACTTCACAGTTAAACGTGTGAGTCATAGAACTCCGTTGCATCTAGGTGGGTCCTGGGCTGTCACAATAAGCATAACCGACATAACTTCATTCTTTTGCACACAAATACATTCTTTGTAAATAAAATGTATAACATGGACACAATATAAGTTCAACTTTTGCTTTATTGTCCGATTTGAATCATTGGGCCTAGCAAGAAAAACTGTACCCGCTTGGATTTGACTCCCGGGACAAAAGTTGAGTCGACCGGCATCACCAACATCACCATTGGACCAGTTGACATATCCAATGGAAGACGTGTCATAGCCTACTAAAAGGGATGCTCTCTGAAAAGCAATTCATGACTTGAGGGAAAGGACTATTGCCTCAGCCAATAGTGCCTATTCTGGATGAACGCAACATTTCAGTGCTCAATCCTTATAAGGACTCGTGTTTTTAAATAATTTTTCTTAAATAATGTTGGGGAAGTGTGAGGAAATAAAAATAGTGTGATATGGGTTCAATATGAGTTGGTGATTGCATTTGGGGTGTCTTTAAAACACATTAGAAACTTAAGGGGGGTGTATATACATAATGTATGGCTGTTTTTTTTTTTTTGTTGTTGCAAAAACACATTCCTCTCCCTCTCTAAAAATCAGCCCTCTCTCCCTCTCTTCTCCTCCTCTCAAAGTTCCTTCAAAATCTCACACAAAATACACTCCTCTTACTCAATCTCTTCAAGAACCAAGTTCAAAACCTTCATCTACGCATCAATTGGAGTCGGGTTTACCGTGGTTCTTTGTGGAGATCAAGCATTTCGGGTTTGGAAGCTCAATAACTTAGGGTTTTGCTTTCTCAACTCATTTGGAGCATAAATCTTGAGAGAAGGGAACAAATTATACTCCCTCTAGTTGTATCCATGTGATATGTTGCATATATCTTGTTCTTACTCTTCCAATCGCTCAAAATCATGATTTTTCTTCCTAAGTGGGTTTTGTTCAATTTGAGTTTGTGATCTATGGATTTAGTAGTTGTTTGTTACAATTGTTGGTTGTTTTACCCTCCCTCCATGCCCTTTAGTTGCTTGACATTTCCAATTTTTGGCCTAAAATATCATATATGCACTTGGGTTGAAGTTTCATGCTTTGGAAAAAAATTCGCCGAAAATCTAGGTTTCCCCAACCAGTTGTGCAAAAACTTCCAACCGGTTGGGCGCTTCTGAAAATTTCGCTCGAATCTGTCTCTGCCCAACCAGTTGGGCAAAAACCTCCAACTGGTTGGGAAACGCTAAAATATTATATTTTCATCATTTATCCTTCCCTTGAATATTGGACACATCGTACATCCCTCCAACTTTTTTGGCAACATTTTGGGTAATGTAAGGAGTTGGTTTGACTTTTCGATGCAAATGATAACGAAGGAACAAAATGTAAAGTTTTGAGATGGGTTTTGAATCAAAAGTGTTTTATGGATAAATGTGAATACCAGGGTCACCAATTGGTGTCCCTAGCCATGGATGCACGGAGCCCACAAAATTCGGCAGGAGTGCACCGAGCCCACGAAATCTGGCAGGGGTGCACGGAGCCCACGAAATCCGGCAGAGGGATACTTCCCTATTAAGATCATGAATGTTATCCTGTGAAATTTTGGAAATGACATATTTGGATTAATCTTGGAGTATTTGGCGAAAATTGGCTTTTGATATGCGAAAATGAGAAATCGGTGAATACTTGGACTTTGGTTGGATACTTAGAATTGTTTTGGGACACTTGGACACATTTTTGGGAGATTTGAGTACTTGGTGGTCGAGGTATAGTCATTCGTTCCTCCTAACCACATACATTGATCGTGTCCTTCATTATACTCTTTTGTTATGCATGTATCATGTTTATACACCTAGCGTTAGTAGAAAAGTTTTCCTACTAGGCTAGTGAGCTCAACCTATCATTTTTCAGGTACTTGGCAAGGCCCATGAGATGGATGCATGAAGTGTGGATGCATAGCATTGGATTTCATCGAGCATGAAGTTATTTTCCCATTTTTGTCTCATGTTTTTGAAAGATGGTTTTGTAACTTCTATTTGTTAATCTTTTAACTATTTGGTTATTGTAATAACTCTTAAAACTTGATACTTATGCATTTGGGTTACGGGTACTCGTAGTTAGAACTCATTTATTATTTATGGTGAGAATGTATCTATTTTGACTTTGATTATTCAAAGGGTGAATGTAAGATTTTGACTTGTTCCACGTGGATATTATTTATATTTGGATAATTAAATTTGAGGGCGTGATAGTCCTAAACCTAAAATGGACCTGTGGGGGAATGAAGACGTCGTCACCATTGGGACGGGTGACGAAGAATGAACTATTTGTAGAGCTACATTCGAAGTAGAAAAGGGATATTGGGACGATTTGGCAATCAAAGACATAGCCAAGGACATAGAAGCAACCATATTAGGGTAAATGAAGGGTGATGGAGACCTTATCAAGACTACCGGGAACTTTGGGGAGATGATTGTTAACAAGTTTAACCTGTAGCGGTTGTGTCTACTTGACAATTAGATAGCTTTGCTCATGGTGATGATGCAAGACCTCCATCACCGCATCCCTTAACAACAACCCCAACAACCAGAAATTTCTGCTCACCAACCCCAAGGAAACCTCGTCAATCAGCAACATATACCAAGACAGGAAGTCCCTTAACAACCATAGCAACCATACTTAGACCATGTAGTAGCCGAACTCATAGCCAAGATGTCTCAGCTTGAGGAATCTGTCTACAAACATGAAAAAGGTCGCTACAACCGAGATTGACATGGATAAGCTCTGCCTGTTCCCGAATGCTAAGCTACGCAAAAAATTCAAGCCCTTAGACTTTGAAAAATTTGGCGGCACCGGTGATCCAAAAATTCACCCGCAAGCATATTTTTGTCTCTTTCCATACAAGGTATAGGAAAAGATGCCGTGGGCTAGATGTTCCATCAGTCTCTCACTGGGTCAGACTTGCAATGGTTCATGATGTTGGACGATTCAAAGAAAAGGAGTTGTGAAGATATTGGGGCAGACTTCATTTCTCAGTTTAGCTACAGCACTCAGATCAAAATGACTAGAGTCAACTCGCATGAATGAAAAGGAATCATTTACCGAATTTGTGAAAAGGTGGAGGGCAAATGCTGTCCAAATGACCGATAGGTTGTCAAGAAAAGAGTAGATGCAAATGATTATCTAGAACCTCTTGGCTTGGCATTTGGTTGTCTCCCAGGCCATTGCTTATTTCAAGAACTTCTTTGAAGCCGACCTCGCAGTTAAAGAAGTTTTGCAACCCAATATTTTAGAAAAAAAGGCCGATCCTCCCCTGAAACCCAAAAAAAGTCTATTTAGGTTACAGCAGCACCATGTTTGGGGCAAACAGTTACGCTAGGGCATCATCCTCCAACCCCATGAACAACCCCACCCAAGCCGTACCAGTAAATGAAATAGCCACCCAACCAAACTGCCCTCCAAAAACCCCAAGAACCATAACCCAATTCAAAGCATCCCCAGCTAAAGTCTATAAGAGGCTCCTCAAGTCTTACATTCTTAAACCCCTTCAACCAACTCCATTACCTTAAGTACTCCCTCCCAGCTTCAACCATAATGCATTTTGCGCAATCCGCTAAATGTCAGGCCATACAACCAATGGATGCTTTCGTTTCCGCCATGAAATCCAAAAGCTCATTGACAACAAAACCCATACCCCCCCCCCTCCATCTCAAAAACCAAACACTGTCACTGACCCACTCCCTACTCAACCAAAAGAATTTCAATATCAACCACATTTCCCTCAGCTCCACTCTAAACAACCTTAACGCCATTACCTTTGATCCGGGCTAATAAATAGTACTTAAGGACTAGCCCAAATCCGTTGTCAAGATACTGGAGGATGCTAATGTTCGCTACCTTGGGAACATTGAATATGAATGGGAAGATAGGTGGGGAGACCTAATTGAATAATGGGCCAAAAGGGAAGCCAACGGTTTTCAAAATGTTGAGCCTTTCAATGAAGAGGAATTTGATCAGAGAGTTGCACACAATGACAAATGGAACGAATTAGTGCAAACATGGGAACAAATTCAAGCAGAACCACTTGATGGTTATGCCTTTCACGCTCTTTATGAAGAGCCAGAGCTAGTAGACACAGAGTATGAAGCAATGTTTAAATGGGACCCAACCCCAAATGAATGGTAGCTAATCAAGGAAGATGATCCCGTAGACATGATCACACTATCCATGCTCTTCGATGAAACCAATTTGGGACCATTTAAAGACTTAATAGAGAGGCGACCGTATTTCCAGCTCTTGGATGATCAAACTGTGGAAACTCTATACAATGATGGGTTTTTTCCACAGAACTATATTGTTGATGAAGGATTGCCTCAGCCAATAGTGCCTATTCTGGATGAACGCAACTTTTCAGTGCTCAGTCCTGAACCTAAAATGGACCTGTGGGGGAATGAAGACGTCATCAACATTAGGATGGGTGACGAAGAATGAACTATTTGTAAAGCTACATTCGAAGTAGAAAAGGGATTTTGGGACGATTTGGCAATGAAAGACATAGCCAAGGACATGGAAGCAACCATATTAGGGTAAAGGAAGGGTGATGGAGACCTTATCAATCTTTACATAGACTGCCGAAAACTTTGGGGAGATGATTGTTAACAAAGTTTAACCTATAGCGGTCATGTCTACCTGGCCGACAACCACCAAGCCCATAGCTCATCCCGTCAAACCAACAACCCTAACCATTCCCAATCCATTCCTGAACGCCACTTTCCAATCCGACCCTGTGCAAATCAACCACTTAAACCAAAATACCAACTCTAACTATGCCAACCACCAAAACCAGCAAGCTCCACCTGAAAGAGCCAACTCCACATAAATTGACCAAACATCCCGTCCAGTCCCTATAAAAAAAAAACCCCAAACGAAGACCCTATCCAAAAACAACTCGAGAAAACCCTGGCCGCTATTTCAATTTGCGGGCTGTTATCCACCTCTCGAGAGCACCACCAAAAGCTCGGCTTAGCCTTATCCTGCATGGAGATAGACCTGGACACACGCCTGAAGCCATGATATGTTACTTTCACTGAAAAAGACCCACCCGTAGAAGGAGCATGTAGGTTAATACTATTTCAGGCTATTTTTGCACAATCGCAGCTACAAGATGGCAAAATGGTTAAACTTTGCTATAACTTCTCACTCGTGAATTGAAATTGCACAGTTCTTAATCCTATACAGCAGATGATGCTATTCCAAGCTCATGGACTTAGAAATTATGAAAAGGTCCAACAAAAAAAGTATAAGGCTATTTTCACGCAATCGTAGCTACAAGAGGGCAAATCGAACAAACTTTCCCATAACTTCTCACGGATGAATTAAAATCACACGCTTCTCTTTCCTATACATAGGCTGTTGCTATTCCAAGCTCACGAAGCTTGGAAACTCACGAAAAGATCCTACAAAACAAAGTATAGTGCTATTTTTTTGCAATCACAGCTAGAGAGGGCAAACCGGTCGAACTTTGCCATAACTTCTCACGCGTGAATTGAAATCACACGGTTCTTGATCCTATACGTAGGTTGATGCTATTCCAAGCTCACAGATTTGGAAACTCGCAAAAAGGTCCAACAGAGTGTGTAGGGCTATTTTCGCACAATCATAGCTACAAAAGGGCAATCCTTACAAATTACAATGTGCTATCAACAAGTCCAATTCAAGTGACTTTCTCACATTAACCCACAATCCAATAATCATATGTAATTTCGTAACTCCTTAATTAAATTCAAAAAGTTTTTCGTAAAATTTCGGGTCTTTACAGGTCTAATTTTGGAAAAATTATTTGGTGGCCTTTGGGCAGCACCTGACCTCATATTTCTATGGGATCCAATATAAAGTGTATGAATCCCACAACAATATATAGTGGATAAGGCTTAAATACCATGTGGAGGTGGCCCAATACCACTAATAATTACTCCCAATTTTGTGAACCCATTTTTAGTAAATAGAAGATGATACTATGAATACAAAAGAATAATAATAAAATATTTCTTATTTATTTTGGGATAACCTGATGTCAGGCTGGGTTACGTGCACCTTTATTAATTTTAGGGTCCTGAAATTAATGAGCGGACAAATTCTCCAGTGGCCCCAAGATTTAAAATGTTAGTTTCACCTACGTGGGATTTGAATAATAAAAGTAATATTTGCAACTACAGAATCACATCACATATATTTGGACAACATATTTTCTTAAACATTTTATAAATGTTTTGGAAAATATATGTACTTCAATAGCATAATTATTGTTGTTCCATCCAATTATTCATATATATATATATATATATTTTATGAAAGTTAGATTTGGTTTAACTTTAGTGTGGACACCCCGCAGAATTTCGAGTTTATGAAAACGGTTTTGATTCTAGGAGTCGCCACCCAGGTTCAAGGACCGTACCCGAGAAACCGGTTTGAAAATGACTATTTTGCCCATATTTTGAAAAAGGTTTTAACCGGCCCGTTGTTACCAAGATTTCTCGGGTTCGGGAGCTAAGTTATGAGAGGGAAAGGTTTTTAAGGCACCCCTCTCGTTTGGCACAATATCCGGTCTCTACTAAATGTTCAAGGGAGTCGTAAAACATTGCTTAAATGGACTTTAACCACAAAACAAGGTGAGAGCACATAAACGGAAACACATCAACATAATGGAAGCCGTGGATGCTTGTGATATGTGTTGTGAATGCATGATGATGGAGGATAACAACATATAAACATGATTAAATAGCACTAATGAACCCCAAGATGACCCACACACACGTACACCAACACAAAGGATAGATCACCTCATTGGATGCTTCCTGGGCGCCCACAATAGAGGAATCTGGGCGCCCAGAATGGATTATGGGCTGACTTACTTATGCTTTTGGTGCATGCTTGAACCATGAATTACGCCTTGCTACACTTTCAAACATGTACAAAATTAGGCCTCTGTAATCCTGATTCATTCCCAAAAACTATGCCTAAAAGATTGATCAAACTTGAAAACCAAGTATTTGACTTATATATGAATGAAATAAAGAAGAACTAAACGATTGTTTTTTTGTGGTAATTTAGCTTGAAATTAAAAGGGGTTAAGCTAATGTGCAGCCTACAAGGGGCATACCCCAGGGAGGACAAAATAAAATAAATAAATAAAAAGAAAAAAAAAGAAAAAAAATTGCGTACTCCCCGGCACAGCCCGCCGGGGTGGGAACTATGAAATCCAGCACAAGCCGCTGGGATAGGGATACATATATTTAAAACAAAATTATACACTGCCATTTGCTTGAAACTGAAAAAGGAACTTGGGTTGAATTTGGAACAAAAGGTCCAACTGTTGGTTCGAGTAAAAAGCCCTCCACTTGGGTTCATCACTTGACTGATTGTGAGTACACCACCAAAATGAGATGCAACAAAAAAGGGGCTTTTACAGCTGTGTTGTGGGGTCATGTCAACATTATAGAGACAGCCTGTGATGCTGCTCGTTGTGTGGCCCAAGGTAGGCAGGTTGGTATGTCATTTTTGTACCAAAAATATAATTTATAAAATAGGGAATTAACTATTATTCTGAAGAATAGTGGTTAAGTCTGAGATCGTCCACAGAGAGTAAAAAGCTAAGTCGCGGTAATTTCAATTAATTTCTAATTTAATTCTGAGAGCAAAAGAAATTTGATTTGGATATGATTGAACTAGTGATTAAACTAAAATTAACTAGAAAGCAAGTTGAGTTTAAAAACAAATCAGAGAAGAGACTAGGGTTCCGATTCCACCTTCCCCTTGAATTATAATCGAATAAAATATAGAGTAATTATTCAACATAGAAAAATTGGATTATCACTAGGGCTTGCAATCCCTATCGACAATCGTCAAGAGAATTCACATGATTCATACACCGTAAAGGCTATCTCAACATAGCGCGGGTCGTCTCACCGGACTTAACAGGCAACACGACCCATCTAACATCGTATAACCCATCTCAGAGACTATCCTGAAGCAATGAAAATTATTGTATGATAGTGCTTGATATCCGGAATACAAACACAATAGATAAATAGGAAAAATATGTTCTTTCATAAAAATTATGAATCATCAAAAGTCATACAATTACTGTTGAATAAAAACCCCAGAAATTAATCTATTACATTACTCGGAGAAAGTTTCCTCGTTGCCCCAGTCAAAGGATTTAGCCGAACAAGGTGGAGTTGATCGCCATAAGGTTAATGGTGTTGCCCATTATTTTCTCTCTGTTCTCCACTGTGATTAGCAGCGGCTATGTGATTATCCTGTTGCGTGCCATAACAGTTCTCCTCTTTTTGTTATGTGCGGGATCTGAAGCTCTCTAAACCCCTCATGCTCCTCCTTTTTATAGTGCTCATCATGGACCAACATTATACTAAGCCGGCACAAAACCTTTTAATTTATAATTAATGGGCCCAAACTCTAATTACTTCTTATCCTAATTATTGGGCGTCCAACTGGAACTAGCAAACTATGACTCACTTGCAAATTCACTTCACAAACCACTTACTTGCACATATTGGTTTTAGCTGCAAATCTCCATATATGAATTTGATTCAATGCTTCTCACTTTTGTAACCCATACTAAACTTGGTCCCAACTCTCAATTAATTTGATCCGCACCGGCTTTGCTTTCGCACCAAATAAAATATGATGTTGCGCTTTTAGCTCCAAATTGCATCCAATGCCTTTGAAAGTCCTAACATGATAAAAAGAGTATCAAACTCCAAATAATATAATAAACGGGCGTAACAATAATAAATTAGGGGCCGCCAACGGGCGCATTTGTGCTCCTATCACAACCCCCCAACTTACAATTTGCTATCCCTAGCAAATAAAAGAATAGAAAAACCTGATCAAAAGCAAACTAAGGATAGGTCTTTTAAACCCCCGGGCGGCCCCAGTAGGACGAGTGAAGTCTCGTGAGGGTTTTCAGCGGCGATCACCCACAAAACACTGTGCATCCGTTCACATGGAATTTTGAAACCTGCAAGACGACTCACCAATATCTCAAACAGAGAGTATGATGTTATTGCAAAGATATGACGGGCATAAACATTTTTAGATGCTTTCAAATCATGAAAATAAAGCATGGCACCTAAATTTAGTGTGTGTGTGTGTGTGTACATAGGCCTCAATAAAAAAGTGAGAAACAATTAAAAGTTCTTTTCGGACCAAGTCTCGACTTCAAATCTCACCGTGTCATGCACTCACAAATAAAATCACTTGAAACAAGGTGCATATTATGTACTCTCAATGTGTGCGGGCGGAGATTGTGCAATAAGAAATCAAAGTACCCCGCACACTTTGACACGAAAAGAATGCTTTATAATGTGGACACACGATCTCATGAAAGAAATGCCAAGTACCAAAACTAATCTTTGTCCAGCAATCCACAACCCATTGCCCCTAGGATCAATTAGGACTTTAATTCCGGTCATAGCGTTAGGTAAGGAAAATGTTGCAGGGCTAGGGTAAAATAATCCAGTGTCTGAGAATAGGCAAATCACTAACATAGGACATGGCTAATTTAACAATATGTGCCCTCTTTTCATCAATTTCACCACATCTCTCTTTCACCTTACAACACAGTTCCACAATGAAATCACTTGTTTCTTTCTTTCAACCACGAATTGGTGTGTCCCCTTTTTCATCCAAGTTTCACTTTCCTCAACTTTCTTCCCAAAATTTTTTCCGACTATCTTCCAATGTTTTTTTTTTCTTTTCAATTTTCTCTTCTTCTTCTTCTTCTTCTTCTTCTTCTTCTTCTTCTTCTTCTTCTTCTTCTCTCTCTCTCTCTCTCTCTCTCTCTCTCTCTCTCTCTCTCTCTCTCTCTCTCTCTTACCATTATAATTGGGAAAAACACCAACACTTAAGCGCACATTTCTCAATTATACTCATCCCATTCTCTTCAAAAAAATAACCCACACATTTGTCATTCTCAAGGCACGATATAGATAGTAGAGCTCAAAAAAGAAAAGGCATTATGCAAATGGCTCAACATGGCTTACAAGGGTTAAGCATTTGAGAAAAAGAAACGAACAGGCTCAAAATAGCAAAAATTGCCTATTATCCTCTCCTAGGGGCAATACAACCATGAATTCATACCAAACTCAAGAGAGAAGTAACAAACAATATGTTTCAATACTTGGCAACAAGAATAATGAGACCAACAAACAACTTGACTCTTTTCATGACAAACAAAGTGTTTCTGTGATACCACTCCAAAGAAAGATAAGGCTCTAAAGCTCACTCGGGCATACGTCTCCACTAAACTAGCCATCGAGAACAATCAAAATGTAACTCACAAAATGACCAAGGCCCAATGTATGTGATGTGCAAAATGTGATAAAAGTAAGTGCCACGATAAATTTCCACAAAAGGCTAGCAAAAAGAACCATTATGCCACAAAATATCCAAGCGATAAACAACGCACCTCTACTTAAGCTATAATTAGTCAATCTCAACAAATCCCATATTGCATTCAAAGAGGATCAACTAATAGTTGTGGAGCCCTCTTTCTCTGGTAGTTCTTCTTGGCAGTGATTAGCGACGGAGATGATACCCTTACTCTCGAGTTATGCCTAGACCTGCGCACTCAACACACCGTTAGCACCGGACTGGACCGTAGAGTCCAGAACGGTACTCCGACGGTCAAGTTAGTAGAGGAAGAAGGTAAAGTGTAGATCTAGGGTTTCGAGAGGAGAGTTGTGCATACCTTTGCTAGGTGGTGAAGTTTACCTTTTATAGGTGAGCCTTGGCTTGTCCTCCAAGCACAGCTGTGCTCGTCACGTTATTTAACCGCTCGGCTGACGTCACGATGACGAGCCCGAAGGAATATACTGAGAGCACACGCTTCCAGTAAAATTGTTACGCGTGTCATAACCGTTCGGATGACGTCAATTGTCATGATCACGGTTTGTTGCGGGCACATGCAGCATTAATTGCCCAGCTGACTCAGCATCTGATCTTTCGGCATATTCTGGAATTACTGAGTTGGTTGAGATAATTTCTCGGGTACGCCCCGAGGTCTTTTAGAATTACCCTCAAGGGTTATTAATGAGTCGAGTATGTAATGGGTCTCGGCGATATCCGAGACAGTAGACCGAAGCCCCACTCTGTCTATTTTGCGCATGTTGAATCATACAACTGAAGAGTTCCTCGAAGATAATCTCTCGGTAACTATCAAAGAGGTGTCTCTTCATGCGAACTAGGTGCTCGGTAATCCGGACCTCTACAATAGCCCCTCAATCCCTCCGTGCGGTTTACTTTCC
The DNA here is from genome assembly GCA_963854785.1 of Vaccinium vitis-idaea. NCBI lineage: Eukaryota > Viridiplantae > Streptophyta > Magnoliopsida > Ericales > Ericaceae > Vaccinium > Vaccinium vitis-idaea. Next base: position 20,348,473 of record OY978225.1, on the reverse strand, counting down.
TCAAGAGGGGTTGAATACTCGGGTAAAAAGTAGGGTCCGATCCGAGCCCCATACTTCGCGATAACGCTCATTATTAGGTTCTTTGTCTCTGTCGTCTTCTTGTCCATCTGAAGCCCGCCACGTGTCCCCTACGAGTAGGATTTCTGCGACGATGTGACAGCTGTAGTCACATCGCGTCATATTGCTGACGTATTAGGTGGGAGATACTACGGTGCACCATCCTCTTGGACACGTGTCGTATATCCAACGACCGAGCACACGCCAATCCGAGTTCCATGCCATGATCTTGTGGATTTCCCGCCCAATGTTCATTAATTTTTCGAAATTTGCTCCCCTCTATAAATAGGGCAGCCGGGGAAGGAGTGAGACTTTCTCTCTCCTGTTGCTTGAGTTCCAGAGTTTCTCTCTCTAGAAATTTTGGAGTTTTCTTCGCGGATCGAGGTCGTTGTAGCATGTTTTCTTCAGATTTTCAAGTAAATTCTTGTTCTAACTCTCGTCTCTGCACTTATTTGCTTGTTTTCTCATGCTTTCGTCAAGTTTTTCTCACACTTTTTCTGCGCTTTCTGGGTTTGGGGTTGAAGATGAACAGTCATCTTCAACCTGTTCTTGAGGTTGAAGATGACGCCGAGAGATCTAAGACCTAACCCCTTCACCTCCTTCGGCTACGGATATCGAGGAGCGTTATCTCACACATGCACTTAGTAACAATCTTGAGATCTCGACTGTCCGGTGGGCCACCGAGAAGTAGGTAGTTCGGCATTGGTTTTAGGACCCACTGCATATCGCTAATGGCCTTTCACCATGCATTCTTTTTGTTAGGTCTGGCGCCACCAGTCGTTGAGATCTCCTTAGATTCTGAGAGCTCAGGATCCGAGACTTCCAGCACCGCTGCTTCCTATATCACCCACCTTCTTCATAAGTATAGTACTCGGTTGAACTTTTGCCGAGAGGTCGTACCAATGGATTACGACTTTAGTAAACCTGTAGACGAGAGACCCCTTCAATCCATTCCTCCGAACTCAAATTGCATGCAAAGAGGATCAACTAATAGTTTTTTTCAAATTTTTTGTTTTTTTTTTATTTTAGGAAAGACTTATAAGACTCAAAATCCGAAGGGATTCCCACCCCCAACTTGAACTAGATAATGCCCTCATTGGCGATCATATAAATAGAATAAGGCAAGTATAGTAAAAGAGAAGGAAAGAGATCACCTCAAAAGTGGGTACGACAAGCATAAATAAAATACGGGGGAAAGAGCACCCCCAACTTGAACCACATCAACCTGCACAATGTTAGTCCCACAACACAAAATATAGAAAATAAAGAAGCTAAAAGAAAACACACGAAGCAAGGAAAGAACAGTAAAAAAAAACCCGAAAACACTCCACCAAGATTAAAAAAACTATCCACTTTCTGATCAAGGAACATATTTAATCCGCTTTTTAAAATTTACTCGAGTTGGATTATCCCAAAAGAAATCAAGCGACTCTACTAGATTAATGAAAAATATTTGATGACATAATTGGCTCTGGATTATTCTTCTAGTCACCACACGAATAAAATCATCATACCATGGAAACGTGTGCTTAAACTGCAAGGTCTCGAAACACACCCTATGGACTAAGACCGAATGACACACATAATTCTCCTCCCATCCCTTTAGACAATGATCCTTTATGCATGAACCACCAACCTCCCAACTTTGAATATAATCCTCCTCACCTTGATTGATCATAACAGTGTCAACCAAATCTACACATGGGACTATAGATTCCAAAGGCAAGGGCTCCAAATCAGACTTCAATAAGATCCCTATAGAAGATGTGACTGGTGCACCTGTAAGAGAGGGTGTAGGCTCAACTTGGTTCTCCCATGAAGAGATGTCCATGAGGTGTGTAGAGTCAAGTAAAACGTTAACTTCCTCTATGGACTTATCAATATCAAATTCCTCAAAACCAAAATGATCTAGACATGCGTGCAAGGGGTCTTTAACTAAGCTATCAAGCACGTCAACTGCAAAACAGTCTTCCTCTGATTGGGCATGTCTAGAGGAATTGTATATTAAAGAGGGGGTCCACTACCAGTCAGCGTTTGGGTTGTGCAGTTGGTGTCGAGGGAGTTTCAGTCGTTGTCGCGTAGTACTTTTATGGTTTGTAATATAAAGCATTTGAGTTCATGTAATGCTTAAGTTGTTTCTGAGCAAACGGTTGTGGGTGTTGAGTTAGTGGTTTAACGTTGACACTTGGGTGCCGTTTGCGGGGCGGGGCGTGACAGCTTGGTATCAGAGCATAGTACGTTCTAGACTCTGTGTTGAGAGTCGGCTGGGGGGTATGGTAGTGGACCATGGGAGTTTTGTGTATGTCAAAAAAAAATAGTGGTTGACTAACGTGTGAGTTATATTTGCAACTTGTGTTTGTTGTTGGTTGCTTTAAGTTGTTGAAACAGGTTTTTGAGAAATGGATTTAGAGTGTACGGTTCACGCTGAGAATGTTGCATTTAGCGGTGGAGGTGGAAGAGCTGAGAGGTTTATGGCATCGGGAAGAGTGTTTGCAGTCACAAGTCAAGGGGTCGGACTTTGCCGGATGTGGTGACAGGTAAATGGGCTGTATATGATGGAAACACCGATCATGGTGACAAGTATATTCAATATTGTTTATAAAATTGTGAGAATCTATCTCCGGATATTCAATATGAAGGAGCGACTGGCCATCGCAATTTCAGGATTGAACATCTAGAATGGAAGCTCTTTTACAAGATAAAATGAGAGATTTATTTGTTGTTTGGTTCTGATAAAAGATAGATTACGTGATGTCATGATTGAAGTTTGTGTTAACTTGTTGGTTTCAATTATGTGATGTTAGGTGTGAGTAGTGTTGGTAATGGAGTTTAACTTACTATGATGTGGTTAGTTTTTATTGTGCGCCTAATGTATTTGGTGATTCGTAGGAAGTGGGTTGTGTTGAAGTGGTAAGGATGTGTTAGTCCTGTTGCGGTATAAATTGTCGGTAGTTGGGTTTTGATGGTTGGAAGTAATATATGTTTATGTGGGTTGATTTTGAACTTTAAGGTTTATCATTTAAGAGGTTATAGGTTTTGTGGTGAACGTGATGGTTGTAATGGTTCTGTGAGAACTAGCATATAGTGTTGTTTATCTATGGAGAGATAGATATGGATGATTATGTTTAAAGAGTTAATTGTTGGATGTGGGATTTGATGGTGAGATGTTTCGCCTAATAGTCTGGTTTGTGAGTTTGGGGAGAGTTGGGAATCGCGCTTTATGCGATGAAATTTATTGGAGGATGTAATTAGGTGCAAGTGATGACAGTGTGTGTAGAGTTTGCAAATGTTGAGCAATGGTTTGAGTTCGTTATGTGGGTATGGTTTGAAGGATACAAGTTTGAGAGGTACATGTTTGGTCGTGATTGAATGGTGTTGAGAGGTTGGGTAAATAGTTGTAACTGGTAGATGTGAAAAAAGTTGTTTAAGGGGTTATGGCGGGGTAAACTTTTGTTTGTGGTGTAGTTGACAAAAACGGTTATGTGGTTAGATGAAAAAAGAAAAAAAATTGAGTTGGTGATTGGCGAATTTGTAGTTACTAAAATAGATTGGACCGGGTGAGATTGTTGAGAAAATGGAAGGTATGATTTGTCGTTTGTTTACATGTTGAGATTCTTGGTTGGGAAAGTGCGAGTTTTTGTTCTAAGTCATTAGCTTACATGGAAGCATTGCGGCGAAAGCTTATGTTGAAGATTTATGTGGGAAGATGAGAGGTTAATAAACTTGAAGTATCACATTTGTTGTCGAGAGGTAGATCTTATTTCGGGGACGAAATTCCTAAAGGGGGGGAGAGTTGTAATACCCGTCTCGGACATTTGATGTTTAGTTCATGTTTTAATATGAATTAGAAGAGTTTGGAGTGATTATGAGTTTTGGGCTTAAAACTAATAGCTACGTAAGTTGGAGGGGAGAAGTGTATTTTGGGCAGGAGATATTTTCTCCTTTGGTCTGATCCTAATAGAGAGAGAGAGAGAGAGAGAGAGAGAGAGAGAGAGAGAGAAGAAGAAGAAGAAGAAGAAGAAGAAGAAGAAGAAGAAGAAGAAGAAGAAGAAGAAGAAGGGGAAGTTGGGGAAAACCTAATTCAAGGTAAGGTTCTTGATTCTTGATCTTAATTTGTTAATCTTTGTGGCTTTTGGGTAGTAGAATCTGGTATTCTACAGTTGAGAGGAAGGTTTAGGGGTTTCTTTTACAGAAAATTCGTGATCAAGATAGCTTAGAGTGTTTGGTTGTGGATGAACTCGAATCTGCCATGGTTTTGAGTGAATTTTTAGATATGGTTCCCGAACTTGTAATTTTATGATATTTTTACAGTAGCTACCCATGGATGTATTATATGTTGTGTTAAATTTTCAGAGTTTAATTCGAAACACAGAAAATATGAAAAATGTTCTACCGAGCTGCTGTCGGGTTCGCGTCTGTGCAGACAGCACTGACACTCTTTGGGAAAATGGGCATAACTCATAGCTCGGGTATCCGTTTTGTGAACCACTTTTTGATTTGGAAACTAGACTCGTATATCTTCGATATTATGTAGGGTTTGTGCCTTGATTTCTTATAGGCAATAGCAGTTTTTGATTTGAAGTTGATGGTTGAGGGATTCTTGAAATCTGGGTAGCCTTTTGAGCTGAGTTTTTCATGAAGTTTTCTATAGTTAAGCATGATTAATGGATATGGGGTTCTCATGGGTCTTATGTATTGATAAGTTGGTGATGTTTTGGAGTTGGAATCGTTGGTAAATGTTGAGTAGGCGATTTTTAGTGAATTGTCGAAGGCAGACAGTTCTGCAGAATTTATAATCTCGTGTTTTGTTGTGTAACTTCAATTTAAGCGTCTGTGTTAATGTGTGAAGTAAATCATATACTAATACTGTTTAGCTTGTGACTAGGTGACAAGTCGGGTCATCGGGAGGTGCCGAAACTGTAAGTTTGGCATACTCCAGTCGAATCAAAGGTGAGTGTGTTTGACATGATTATGTTCAATAACATATAACTGTGTTGATGACGTGTTGTTGTGAAGATGGATGTATATCATGCTAATAGATGTTTTAGCTGTGGATATGCATGTATGTTGTGTGTGAAAGTTGGTATCTGCGAAGGGGCTGTGGATTGGGTTACACCGCGAGTATGTTGTGTCGGCTAGCTACCGGTGACAACGAGCGGGGTGTGCTCCCACAGTGACCTAGGATACATAGGATGTGGCAGACGTGCCACTTGCATGTGATTGGTTATATACATGTTGATAGTTGTATAATATTGTTGTGTTTTAGATATTGATTTGATTGTATCTTATTGAGTATTTCTATGTCTCACACACTCCTGGTTTTCCTTTATGGTTTTCCAGATAGCAGGGGTTGTAGAGGGGGTCTACTACCTGTCAGCGTTTAGGTTGTGCAGTTGGTGTCGAGTGAGTTTCGGTCGTTGTCGCGTAGTACTTTTATGGTTTGTAATATAAAGCATTTGAGTTCATGTAATGCTTAAGTTGTTTCTGAGCAAACGGTTGTGGGTGTTGAGTTAGTGGTTTAACGTTGACACTTTTATTTATATGATGAAGTCTTCCGCTGTGTTTTTGTTCTGAGATTTTGTAAGGTGATGTTGGGTCTTGTATTGGAATGCTTCATGGCCGCACCGACCCGGGCCCACCACGGGTGCCGTTTGCGGGGCGGGGCGTGACAGCTACGAGGTCCCTGATGACGTTAATCTAGCCCTGGCTCCTCCTGGTACTGATGCCCATGACCAAACTGGGGACAGGATTCACATCCCCCTTTTAGCCGTTGTGGAGGGAGGTGTTAGGTTTCCTTTACACCCGTTGCTAGTCGAGATCTGCAATATCTGTCGCCTGACCCCTCTTGAACTCTGTCCCAACTTTTATCGTGTGGTTATGGGAGTGGTGGCCCTGAATAGACTTTTGGGCACCAACTTGGGATGGTATGATATCCGCCGTCTTTACAGTGTCTGCCCCACCACCCACGAGACCTACTATCTCAAGATCCGGGACGAAGAGCGTCGTTTAGTGACCGATCTTCCCAATTCCTGTTGTGGGGAGAATGATGATTTTTTTATTGTGACTGGAAATTTCTTGCCCAGGGACGAGGGTGGCAACGTCGTGGGGCCTCGGTGCCCCCACCCTTTTGGGCGTACACGTCGGTTTCCCTCTTTTTCTTTGCCCTTTGTCAATTTCTTCATTTTCATGACTTCTTTTCAGTTTTTCATTATGTTTACTCTTTCTATTTCTGCAGCGGAGAATATCAACGAGGGTTACTTGGTGGTGCACGACGGTGTCCATCTTTTAGATATTGAGAGAGTACTCAAGTTCCCAGGCATCAGGGGGATTGATCCAGAAGGGCTAGGTAGGGCTTCTCATGTTCTACTAAAGTACAATCCCTCATACCGTGGTGGTGTTCGTGTAAACAATTATCTTGGAATTGACTTGTCTTGTGAAAATATTCAGAGTGAACTGTTTGGAGAGGGTACTAGCAGTGTTCATGTGAGAGACCAATCCCCTGTTACAGCTATGCCGAGAATTGTACCCAATTTTTTTGACTTCATAACCCTTGATGATGATGAGTCCCCTGTCCAATTTCTTGACCCTTTGGAAGCTTCTTCTTCTGCTCGTCCCCCTTCTCCTCCTCCTCCCCCTCCAGAGCAAAGAGAGCCTAATGTTGCTCTGGAGAAGAGGCCCAGAGAAGAGTCTGTCCCTTTTCCAAACCCTCCTCAGCAGCGTCGTCGTACTACTAGGAGTTCCTCTGCTCAGCCACCTCCCCCAACTCCTGAGCCTGAACCTAAGTCCGATTTGGCCATCTGGAACCCTCCTCTGCGTCGTGGCACCCTGCCTGTCCTTGCTACTGACAGTTGTGATAATGCTGAAGTTGCTTTGGCTGTTGGACGGGCTGTTTTGCTTCCCGGTGATGTTGAGAGAGAGGCTGGATCCAGTTATCTCAAGCTGTTGAAAAATGGCTTTCAGCACCATATCAAGGTGTGAATTTTTGTTGTTTCATTCTTATGGCGTTTTTGTTAAGGGTCCCTTCTCTTTGACATGTTGATTTGCTGATCGTTTGTGATGAACTGCAGTCTATGCAACTTAAGTATGTTGCTTGTGACCGTGCTACCAAGGACAACAGGACGATCAACAGCGCCAACGCGCAGCTGAGGGCTGACAATGACGAACTGAAGGTTAGTGCCAACCGCCTGATCAATGCCAACCACTTGATGACCACTGAGAATGAGAGGATGAAGGAAGAGTTGGTTTCGTTGAAGCGTCATGTGGGTGAATCTGACCGCAACTTTAATGATGCCATGACCAGACTTGGGCTTTTGGAGACAGAGCTATTGAACACTCAGAAGAGCCAGACAACCGTGGAGGCTGAATTGGTTGTTGCTCAGGCGTCTTCTGACTAGGCCTACAATCAAGGAGTGAATGATAGTTTTATCGGAAAAAAAGGAGTGAATGATACGAAGATGAAGTTCAAAGCCCAGATGCCGCAGTACGAAGACTTGTTCTTTGCAAGAGGCTAGAAGGCATGCCTGACCAAGCAAGATGTTTTTTTTTTTTTTGGTAATTTAGCTTGAAATTAAAAGGGGTTAAGCGAATATACAGCCTACAAGGGGCATACCCCAGGGAGAACAAAATAAAAAATAAAAATAAAAATAAAAAATTGCGAATCCCAGACACAATTTGTCGGAGATGGAAAATATAGGATGCCTTTGCACAACCCGCAAGGATAGGAGAAAGTATGCATAACAAGCAAAATGTGTGCAAAAACTAGTCTCACATAGTGTGATAAAGGGCCCCACCAAGGGCTCTTATGTCGACAGTGATATGCAATAAGACTTTTATCTACTTTTGACCATTGAGTATATGCAGTAGCTTTTTTTTTTGGATAATTCAACTTGAAAATAAAAGGGGACAAGGAATATACAGCCTACAAGGGGCATACCCCAGGAGGACAAAACAAAATAAAGAAAGAAAAAGAAGGAAATAAAACAAGTCAAAGGAAAAATAGCACGGAGGGCCAAGTGGCTACAGTGTAATGTAGGAGAAAGAAAGCAAGAGCTAAAGTACACTTAAGCAAACTATAGAAATCTAAATGAGGTTCAAGACCATCTAGTAGATGGGCCAGAACTCACCAAAAGTGGTAGAAAGGATATAGGGATTAATCCCTCCCATCATCCCTAGGGACAACCCCCCTAGGGTAAGCTGTGGAGATAAACTACCTCATCCAAGTAGCAACCAGCAGGAATCCCAAACCTAAAACAGAACCCGACAATACCAGCAATAGCACCAAATCTAGAAAATTTTGACAGCATTTCCTTTGAATTTCGGCTAACCCCAAACACTAGCAGGCATGAGATTCCACAAACGCAGGAATAAGATGAACTAATAAGATGAACTAAGGCTAGCATAGCCAGAATCAGATCACTACAAATAGGACTAACATAAGAGCATTGCAGCTCTTAAACCTCTCAGCAGCAGTAACATCGGCAGCAGCACAGATTGCAGACAGATGCAGCAACCGTGTATCAGGGCAGCATCAGTGCGGTTGTAGTTAAAACAGTAACAGATTTGCTGCCCAGAAAACATCATACCAAAGTGGCATTGGACTGGACTGTTTATTGCCCAGAAACATTCCGAGATTACACAGGAGTACTCAACAAGAATAAACACAATACAGTCTCAATACAAAGTTGCAGCTCTTGTTACTACCGCTATCAGTACACAACATCAGTGACAACAGCGGTAAACAATCAAAACACGAGTACAACAATCAAAATGAGCATTGCAGCTCCTGTCACTCTCGAAAGCAGTGACCAACAATAGTATACAAAGCCAAACAGCAGAGCATAGTGGAAACAAGAGTAAAAGTAGGGAATAACAGTCCTCAAAAGATTTGATATCCTAGCTTTAGTGGCTCACCTTCTTCACCCTAGGATTCTCACAACTTCTTATCTCTCACTACAGTGCCAAACCCCCTCAGCTAATCCTCACAATATTCCCCCACTTCATATTACCTCTACTCACAAGGGAAGTCTGGGGCACAAACACTCAGCTTACTGGGATACACACATTTTAGTAGATCACACAACGTAATGATAATATCTAGCACTAGAGTATAACAGGCCACTTAAGGCACAACGGCATGTTGCCACATAGAGTAAGTAAGTGATGGAGATTAAAATAACAGACCATGATAAGTAGAAGTAATAAACCTGGCAGCTGTATTGTGCCAAAGTCCCCATAGTTTGCTGTGACCATAGGAACCAACCACCCCTCGTAGATTCCTGCTATGACCCTGCAATGAGTCTGCTTTGAACCTACAAACACTCAGCGAAAAGCTCAAAAGAACCAACAGATACGGCAACAAGCTAGCATAATTTAATATCCAAACTTCCACCATATGATCATCTAGAGGCAGTATTCCACTGAGTCAAGAGACCATCAGGATGAGATCCATTGGAAAAATTCTCCAAGGACATTAGCCTAAGTCTAATGACTGAGTGAATCCTGCTCACTACTACAGAAATAGGGCATGCAACTTTTTGGAACTTACATACGTTCCTCTCAATCCAAATGTGGTACACAGTCGAGGTAAAAATTAATTTGATTAAGATTGATTTAAGAGTTTTGCCCTTGATAGTAGCTAGAAGAGCAACCCAATTGTTCCAGGTCCTTGAAGCCCACTGAATATTTATCCTGGAGAGTAACTGAGTCCACACTTGGGAAGTGAACGAACAGTTGAAAAATAGATGATCATGACTCTCCTCGTCTGTGCAAAAGCTGCAATTAGATGTGGCCTTAGTGCCAAACAGGACCAGTCTGTCCTCGGTGTACAGTCTCTCTTGGATAGCCACCCAGGTAATAAAACTGAATTTTGGTATATGACCAGGGAACCAAACACTATAGCTCCAAGGGACTCTAGGAAATGATAATCTAAGACTATTCCACAGGGAGCTCACAGTAAATTCACCATTAGCAGTGATAGTCCACCTACAAGAGTCAGCCTTATCAGCAGAAGGCTCAGGGAGAGTAGTGAGGCCAACTCTCACCTCATTGATTTCCCAAGTTTTGGTAACAGGAAGGGCCCATCTGGAGTCTCTTACAATTGAGGATACCCTGGTATTTCTAGGAAGGCCAAGGTCATACATAATCCTATCCCCAAATCTAATAGCCAGTGGGCCCAGTGGATGCCAATTATCATACCAAAGGGAGGAGTTCTGCCCATTACCAACCATAACCTTGATAAAGGGCTGAACAATGGGCCTAAGGTTAAGAAGATTCCTCCAGGTCCAAGAGGGGCTGCTATGCAGTAGCTTTCACCACTTGAAAGAATTCAGCCGAATGGACTGCTGCATCAGAATACAACTGTTTTGCTGCCTTATGAATCGGATAAAAGTACCATAGTGATGACCCCACAAAGAGCCTTTACGCATAAAGCTATTTGGGGAGCAGCAATAAAGCAGCTGTCAACCTTTTCCAATGAAGACATACGGTGCAGCTGGTACCTATTGAACCAAAGTAGTTGTTGACCCATCACCCTTTTACAAAAGCCATTTCGTGTAATGATTCAAATTTTAGGACAGCTGTGGTCCCCACACATTCTCATCTGTGAGACACTCGATTTTCCCATGTACTCACAGTTTTTTGGGTGCAAAGAACGTGCGTGAGCAACACCCAAACTTTGGGTGGGACCTAGTGGTCTTCTTTTCGGTAATTACCCAGTATCTTCTTCCTCAATAGGAACCCAGATAACGCAAAATATCCAGAAATTCACCAAATTGATTTCCAGTTAGAGCTTGGAAAATTAAAACGCACAGATTAGCTCCAAACGTACGTACAGGAGGGATGAGGGCCTACATCACCGAGATTGAGTACCCCAGGTGTAGGGATGCTGCTCCCCAAAGTGCTGTTGTGCCAAATCAGAGTGCAGTTGTTGATCCTAGCCAGAAGGAAGTTAGCGGTAACACATCCGTCCCTAACGAGCAGCGGGTTGAGCTCCCCTCCTCTGGTGTTGTTGAAGAATCAGGTAACATTTCTGCCACTGAGGTCCATGAGGCCCAGTGAAGAGGCCTTGTGCCTGTCTGATCCCTTTAACCACAATCCGTCCCTAGCGGTAACACATCTGTCCTTAACGAGCAGCGGGTTGAGCTCCCCTCCTCTGGTGTTGTTGAAGAATCAGGTAACATTTCTGCCACTGAGGTCCATGAGGCCCAGTGAAGAGGCCTTGTGCCTGTCTGATCCGTTTAACCACAATCCTTGGCATTCCCTGACTTTTTATGATATCTTAACACAATTTTTGGTCCCATGCCCTGCACGGCGATTTGGACGTGTTGACCCTGCGTGGTCATGTTTTTGAAACTTTAGTAATTACGCCCTTCGTGGCATTTAGGTGGGCTGAAGATTCGGTAGCCCGTCAGCATGACTTTGACTCTACTATGGTAGTTTAGCAAGTTCTGGATACTTGAGTTTGCGTTCGACCCTCCCTGTGTCTTGACTGGTCGTTGGCACTTCGAGCCATTGAGTTTTGCACTCTGGAACCCAGATGTTCCTGCATTTGATTGAAATTGTACAACAGCCAATCTTTTGGAACTCGGGCGTTCCTGCATTTGGTTAGAATTGAATAGGACGAACACTTTGGAACCCAAATGTTCCTGTGCTAGGTTGTAATTGAATAAGACAAATATTTTGGAACCTAGATGTTCCTGCATTTAGTCAAAATTAAACAAGGCAAACACTTTGGAACCCAGATGTTCCTGCACTTTGGTCAAAATTGAATAAGATAAAACACTTTGGAACCTAGATATTCCCGCATTTAATCAGAAGTAAGTAAGACAAACATTCTGGAACCTAGATGTTCCTGCAACTAGTTAGAAGTAAATAAGAGAAATACTTTGGAACCTAGATGTTCCTGCACTTAGTCAGATTTGTATCCAACCTTAAATAATTATGGGCGAGGCCACAAGCAAGCTTAGGCATATTCGCGCCTAACCATGGACGAGGCCACGGGGTGCAATATTCGCTGCAAGGTCTAGGCATGTTCGCGCCTAACCATGGACGAGGCCATGAGTGATTTTTAAGGCATATTCGCGCCTAACCATGGACGAGGCCACGGGGTGCAATATTCGCTGCAAGGTCTAGGCATGTTCGTGCCTAACCATGGACAATTTTTAGGCATATTCGTGCCTAACCGTGGACGAGGCCACGGGGTGCAATATTCGCTGCAAAGTCTAGGCACGTTCGCGCCCTAACCATGGACAATTTTTAGGCATATTCGCGCCTAACCGTGGACGAGGCCACGGGGTGCAATATTCGTTGCAAGGTCTAGGCATGTTCGCGCCTAACCATGGACAATTTTTAGGCATATTCGCGCCTAACCGTGGACGAGGCCACGGGGTGCAATATTCGTTGCAAGGTCTAGGCATGTTCGCGCCTAACCATGGACAATTTTTAGGCATATTCGCGCATAACCGTGGACGAGGCCACGGTTCATGTTTAAGCATATTCGCGCCTAATCATGGACGAGGCCATGGACTTGCAATGTTTGCTGCATTCTGATTGATTAAGTGTATCATGCCCCCAATATGGGTTTTGTTCGTACAGTTAAAGCCCATATTTATTCAAAGTAAAGTAATGCACAGATTTGCAAAAGAAGAAGTAGATGATTTTATTCGCAATCATGATAGTCTTGCTACTTTATTCTCAATAAAAGTAGAAATTTTTTACTTTGATCAAGGAAAAAATCTTACTTTGCCTTTCAGGGCATTATTCAAAGGACAAGAGAAAGAGAAAAAAAAGTTTAAGGAAAAAACTTCATAAGGTTCTGGATATTCCAAGGGCGGGGAACTGGACTCCCATCTAGGTCCGCAAGTCTGTAAGCTCCAACTCCTGCCATGCCAATTACTTTGTAGGGCCCTTCCCAGTTTGGCCCAAGTTTTCCATTTGACGCTTTCTTGGTATTCCCTACCACTTTTCTCATCACAAGGTCTCCTATTCCGAACTCGCGGGGTGGACCTTTTTGTTGTAAGTCCTGCAAAGTTGTTGTTGGTAGGCTGCTAATGTGACCAGAGCCCTTTCTCGTCGTTCTTCCATGAGATCCAAGTTTGTTGCCAAAGCTTGGTCGTTCCCACCGGCTTCCACCAATGCCGTTCTGTTGGTCGGTAACCCTACTTCAAAGGGGATCACGGCCTTAGTACCGTAAGCCAAAGAGTATGGAGTCTCTCCCGTTGAACGTCTTGGTGTGGTTTTGAATGCCCATAGCACTATTGGGAGTTCATCGGGCCAGCTTCCCTTCTTTTTCTCCAATCTTCGTTTAATTCCTTTGAGGATTGTTTTGTTGGAGGCTTTTGCCTGTCCGTTACTTTGAGGATATGCTGGTGTCGAATAGTAGTTCCGTATCCCATGTTGGGCACAGAAGGCTTCGAATTTGGGCCCGAAGTGCGCTCCGTTGTCTGAGATTATACAATAGGGCACCCCAAACCTTGTTATGAGGTTTTGCCAGACAAATTTCTCCACATTACTCTCGGTGATCTTGGCACGTGGTTCTGCTTCGATACATTTGGTGAAGTAATCTGTCCCCATCAGCAAGAACTTCCTCTTGCCCGTTGCCATGGGCAGGGGCCCAATGATATCGAGCCCCCATTGAGCGAACGGCCATGGGCTAGTGAGAGGTTGTAGGTCTTCCGCTGGTGTCCGGATTATCGGCTTGAACTTCTGACACTTTTCACAACTTCTACGAACACCTTTGCATCTTCCTGCATGTATGGCCACCAATACCCCTGGGTTATTGCCCTGTGCGCTATTGATCTTCCTCCCGCATGTCCACCGCATGTCCCGGCGTGTATTTCATGTAAGAACTTTTGCACCAGTGTGGGATGTACGCAAAGCAGGTAAGGACCATGGTACGAATTCTTGTATAACTTCCCCTGTGGTGAGAGCCAGAAACGAGCGGACTTCAATTTGATCTTATAGGCCTCCTTTTTATCCTCTGGTAAGACTTCATCTTTTAGGTAAGCGATGATCGGATCCATCCAGCTTGGTCCCAGGTCTGTATCCATATTGGTTTCTCCTTTTTGCCCAATGCTAGGTTGGGCCAAGTATTCAATGGTCACAGTGCGTTTGCATTCTGTAGGTAATGCTGAGGCCAAACAAGCTAACAAATCTGCATGGGGCGTTTTGTCCCGAAGTAATTTGCTCAATCTTTGCTTCCTCAAAATCTGCCAACACATCCTGCACGGCCTTTGCGTAGGCTGCCATTTTTTCGTTCCTTAGGGCATATTCCCTAATAAGCTGATTTACCACAAGCTGAGAATCACAGAAGATTCTTAACTTCTTGACCCTAAGGGTCCTCGCACTCTTGAGCCCGATTAAGAGGGCCTCGTATTCTACCACGTTGTTTGTTGTGCTGAAACCCAAACGAATGGATTGTTCGAGCATCAAACGTTCCGGGGCGAATAGCACTATTCCTGCCCTCGAGCCTTTGTTGCACGCTGATCCGTCAATGAACAATTGCCATTTATCTGTGTTTTTATCGTCGTCTCGAGGACTAGGTTCATGTTCGCGAACCACATGAGGCTCAATCTCGGCCGGGGTAAACTCAGCTACGAAGTCTGCCAACACTTGGCCCTTGATGGCCGTTCTTGGTTGGTAATCAATGTCGTACTGACTGAGCTCTACCGACCAGGTGGAGATTCTCCCAGAGAAGTCTGCTTTCCGAAGCAGCGCTTTCAGAGAAAATTCAGTGTATACAGTGATGGGGTGCTCCAGGAAATAGTGAGGCAATTTCCGTGAAGCCATGATTAAAGCTTTGACGAGCTTCTCTAGGGGGAGGTATCTGGTGTTCGTATCCAGGAGAGTTTCACTTACGAAGTAGATTGGTTTTTGCTCTGTGCCCTCTATTCGGAGGAAGGCTGCACTGATTGCATGCTTTGAAACAGCTAAATAGAGGATCAGCCGTTCTCCTTTCTCTGGTTTTGACAGCAGCGGGGGTATTCCGAGATACTTCTTGAGGTTTTTGAAAGCTTCCTCTTGCTCTGGTCCCCATTCATATCCTTTCCTTTTCTTCAGCAGCTGAAAGAAGGCCTGCACCTGTCCGACGAGCGACTGATGAACCTATTTAGTGCCGCCGCCATGCCTGTCAACTTTTGCACTTCCTTGGTTGTCTTTGGACTTTCGAGTCTTTGGAGGGCTGTAATTTGATCTGGATTGGCCTCAATGCCGTGTTTCGTGACCAAATGGCCCAAGAACTTTCTTGAGCTTACATCAAATGCACATTTTGAGGCATTTAACTGTAATTGAAATTGGCGCAAAATGTCAAAGGTTACCTTTAAATCAGCTACGTGATTGGCTTTCTCCTCGCTTTTCACCACCATGTCGTCTATGTAGACTTCCATGGTCTTCCCAAGCAAGTCTTTAAAGGTAACCTTTGACATTTTGCGCCAATTTCAATTACAGTTAAATGCCTCAAAATGTCCCAAGAACCTGTTTAGTGCCGCCGCCATGCCTGTCAACTTTTGCACTTCCTTGGTTGTCTTTGGACTTTCGAGTCTTTGGAGGGCTGTAATTTGATCTGGATTGGCCTCAATGCCGTGTTCCGTGACCAAATGGCCCAAGAACTTTCTTGAGCTTACATCAAATGCACATTTTGAGGCATTTAACTGTAATTGAAATTGGCGCAAAATGTCAAAGGTTACCTTTAAATCAGCTACGTGATTGGCTTTCTCCTCGCTTTTCACCACCATGTCGTCTATGTAGACTTCCATGGTCTTCCCAAGCAAGTCTTTAAACATGAGTGTTGCGAGTCTTTGGTATGTGGCTCCAGCGTTTCTGAGGCCGAAAGGCATGACCCTGTAGCAGTACAATCCCCGTGGAGTGATAAACGATGTCTTTTCCTCATCTGGTCCGTGCATTGCTATTTGGTGGTATCCCTTGTAGGCGTCTAAAAAACTCATTCGCTCATACCCAGCAGTTGCATCAACGAGCTGATCAATTCTGGGCAGAGGAAAACTGTCTTTGGGACAAGCTTTGTTTAAACTAGTAAAATCCACGCACACCCTCCATTTTCCATTCTTTTTCTTGACGACGACCGTATTTTCTTCAAGGTGTCATAGTACAAAATTTATGTGCAGCTCCCCTGATCCACCAATATTTTCTCAACGTCGTATTCCCCCAAACGTAGGGTGACGACCGAAGCGTCATTGTGTGGCAGCGTCACTCCGTCCAAGTCCCCGTCTGTGAAGGTGATTGGCTGCGCCATGATTTCTCCTTCCCTAGGCCTCTTCACACCTAGCTTGTACACATGCCTCGCATGCTCGTTCTGCCTTTGTACGTATCTGATCTCACTTTCGGTATAAGGGGTTGCATGTCCCTGAATCATTTGAATCAGACCCTTGGTTTTGCCAAACAGTCCACTCCCTCGACTAGGGGGTTGCTTGATCTTTCCTTCTTTCTGCAACATACTCGTCAAGGAGGCCCTCGACTGCCTTCTCGTCTAGGAACTTCTTGTACTCGAAGCAGTCCTCTATCATGTGCCCCCAGTCTCGGTGATAACTGCATTTCTTGTTTGTTGCTCTCCGTCTTTCTGGGTTTCCTGTCATTTTTGGCGGTTCACGGAACCATGGCTTGTCCCTGAGTTTGTACAACATCCTGTAAATTGGCACATTAAAAACTGTGTAAATGCTGTGGAAAGAACGGGTCTCCACAGCAGCCTTATTCCTTCGGTTGGACGAACTGTCCTTCCTGTTGGTTGGGTACTCCTTCCTGTAACTTTTTTGCTCCGTCACCTTTTTATCTGGGGTAACAGGTCGCCCAATGTTCTCTTTCTTGCTTTCTCGCATACGGTCGTCCTCGACGAGCGCATGCTGCTCGATGCGTTGCATGAGCTTCGCCACTGTCCTGACTGGGTTCATCGTCAGAGACTTCCTCAGATCTGAGCTCATAGGCAAGCTCGTTTTGAAAGTTGCTATAGCGTACTCCTCGCTGCAGTCCTCAATCTCATTAAATGTTTCCCAGTATCTTTTGGAATATTCCCTCAAACTTTCTCCTTCTCTCTGCCCCATGGTAGTCAGAATATCGAAAGTTTTTGGTGCCACTCGACTCGTCAGGAATCGGACCGTGAACTCTTCGGAGAGCTGCTTCCAACTGTTGATTGAGTTTGGTGCCAACTTGTGATGATACCAGCTCAGCGCCACCTTGCCCAGGCTTGACGGAAACATTTTACACATCAGGGCGTCGTCCCTTGCATGCATAAACATCGCTTGCTGGTAGTGCTGGATGTGAGTTACTGGATCGTCTGTAGTTTCGTATAGCACAAACGGATTGTGCTTGATCCTGGCGGGCGGATCTGCCTGTTGGATCCATTTGGCAAGTGGGGAAGCAGCCACGTGGTTGAGGGCCTTCCTAGCTGCCTCCCGGGCTATTTCGCGCCCATCGTAGTGTTCGTTTGAATCGGACCTTTCGTATCGGTCCCTTCCATGCCGCCTTCTTCCCCCACTATCCGGGGATTCACTTGCGGCTCTTTTCTTCTGCTGGGGGCCCTTCCTAGCTGTGGAGTCCGCCCTTCATGGAGGGGATTCCCTCCCCGACCGTCTTCTGTCTAAGGACTTGGGTTTCAGGTTTTCCTCCGCTTGTCGCAAGCGGTCTTTCAGATTTTTTATTGCAATCTCTTCCTGAGCGATCTGCCGCGCCAGGTCTGAGACTTCCAGTTCCCTTCGCACAAAACTCTCTGCATATTCCCTGTCTCGCTTTACCCTGGAGTTTGTCTTTTTTGAGGCGTGGCGAGGCGGGGAACTCCTCCGTTGATCCTTCCGCAATGGGACCTCCGAATCTCCTTCTCGTGACCTGCCAAGTTGAGAACGTTCCACACGCTCCACCTTGTTTTCCAACCTTGCGGGGGGGGGGGGGGGGGGGGGGGGGGAGGCTTCTTTGGGGCGCCGGGTGGCCCTAGAGAGGGATCCTTCCCAGCCCCACTCTTCTGTGGTGTGTGAAGATCTCGATCGTCCATGGAAGATCTCGGTGGGGGTTTATTCTTGCAATTTCCCATAGACGGCGCCAATTGTAAGAGGGGAAAAACTCACGAAGTTATTTCCTTGCTCTTATGAGATCAAATCCTCTTCTAATGGAGCGACCTCGATCCTGTAACACGAGCAAATTGTCAGAGCACCCCTGCCTCTAGGTGGCAAGGGCCCTCCGATGGCTAAGTTAGTATTGACGAACTGGAGGATAACTCCAACGAGTGTGTAAGTATGAGAATGGGTTTAAGCATACCTCTAGTATTTAGGAGCCCTCTCCTTATATAGGCGATTAGTTTGTATTAACATTCCTTGTGGAATTCTTCTCTGTATGGAATCCTTCCAAGCTTAGGATTCTTCCTTATTGGGCAGCGTAGTTTGCATGATTTCGTATCCTTATTCGATAAGGATTTTTGCCAAGATGGCCGTATGTTGCTCGTTCGGAGCTTTACCCTACATGGGAGTTTGCTCCTTGTTTAGTATGTGGACTGGCTTTCCATCTCTGAGTAAGATCGTGCTTATCTTTCGCAAGCTCATCTGATCCTGGGAATATCTCTGAATATTCCCTTCTTTCCTTATCCTTACGAGGCAAGTTTGTTGCTAGGGTTTATCTCACTTTGGGTTGTACCTCCTGTGCCATCCGACGAACGGGCTGATTTGGTTTATTACTGGATTACGGGCGTGGTGGTCGTCGATGTGTTATTCCGTATCACTTTCCTCGTGCATGTCACGTGATAGCTCTGGACGAGCAACTCTGTTCGTCTGCTATAATACTTGGAAAATACTCCACACAGGAGGTACTTCACTCGTACAAGAATATTTATGTATCACTCTACAAACCATCCATGCTCGCTAAGTGAAGATGGTGTCATGGTAGTGGAAGCAATTTTCGCATGGTTTCTGGCTTTGTTGGGGGGCTTTCAAATGTTCAATCTTGTGGGGTTGTGTTGTTCTTCCTTTTGAACTATCAGAGAAGCAACTGGATTCAGTGTTTATCTACAACAAATGGTGCAGATTTCTTCGTTTGCTGAATTTTCAGGTTGTGGAGAGAGCTGGTTTCTCATTGAATATTTGAGCCTCTAAAAAAAAAAAAGCAATGCATTATTCTAGAAAAGGAATCTATCATTTTGTCTCCATGAACACAATGGGCTGGCTGTATTTCTCACCATTATTTGAGAGGTATTTTTCAATCCTTGTTATTAATGGTTTCCTAGAAATTAAAAATTGCTACGGGGAAGATGAAGGGTGTGTTTCATGCAGTCTGTATGAGAGTGGGTCTTTTGTTTACCCAAAATGCTGTAGAGTATATTACTGGATTTCTCTCTTGTCTCAATCGACTTGTTCAAGAAAAGAGTGCTATGGGGGAAAGCAAATGGCTGACACATTTCCCTTAAATTGTGGATCTAACAGTTGGTATGCACATCGTTTTATCAGCTAGTAACTGTGGACCCATCTAATAGTACTTCACAATCCAGTTTGGAGTACAAATATACCAGTTCTTATTCAACTTTTGAAAAGATTTGCTCTACTATTGTCCAAGAAAAGGTTGTACCATTTTTGCTAGAAAAAGGCTCCTAGTGGGGCATTGCTTTATGCGAAAGTGGGGCATTCTCCGCCACTGTTGTCGTTTTTTATCGACAGGAAGTGGACCAATTGAATATGTAAAGATATTTGGGTAGTGGACTAGTTGAGCCTATGCTATATTTATATTGGATCCATGGCTAATTTGGGCACACATGATTCATAGGCCTGGGTGGCCCGGATATTTACCACTTAAATCAAATTGTGAAGTCACATACTCTGCAAGCCAATGGCTACTGGGCTTGTTTACGGTTCTATTTTTCTCTTGCTTGGTTACGGTTGTGCATCTGGAAATTGGTCATGGCTGTTTATCGGCATTTGGTAGAGATTGACATGGGTCCGAAGGCGTAGTTACTTAGGTTGATGGCCCAAGTTTCTATGGGCTGTGGTTCTTCGAGGGGGACGGAGTTTACTCTAGGGCTGACCTAGTCATGGTTCAGCCTTAGCATGGTCCAGAGGTCTCATCCACCTTTGGCCCCAAGTTCCTTGTGCGTGTATTGTTATCATTGTGGGGGTCACTTTTTACTTTACTGTGTGTGGAGGATGATGGTTTAGGATAGTTGCACCCTTGTGGTTGATTGTGTGTGTATGGGGTTTGAGGGCAGAGTTTACCAACGGATGTTTTACACAGTGGTGGCCTTGGTTTCTCTGGTCCAGGAATTTTCTCCTGGGGCTGACTCTGTCTATCATGATCTTTAGCTTGACTAGGGATTTCATCTGTCCCTAGCCTACCCTTACCGTTTGATACCACTGCGGGCTAGCCTGTACTTTCGATTGGAACCTATCTATTATCATAGATGGCTGCTGGGAACTATGGAGGAATGATGAGTTTGGAGCTTGGACTATGATGTTTGGAGCGGGTGGCAGACTAGGCATGTGTTCAATGTACGGGTTCTATGGGAGGGTACCCGTGGTTTTATTGCTTGCCGAACTGCAGAGGCTTATCTCATTTGGTCTGAGTTGCTCTACATTTGTTGTCTCCAGTGTTGAGGGTTGGCCATTCCGTATACTATGCATTCCAGACATTATAATTATTTATCCTAGCCTTGCAGGTTGTGCATGGCATTAGATATCCTTCTAGCTACGCTTACTACTTTATGCATATTTCTCCTATCATGGCGCGTTGTGCTAGGACTTCCTATTTTCCCACCCCGGCGGGTTGTGCCGGGGAGTGCGCATTTTTTCTTTATTTTTCTTTTCATTTCTTTCTTTTATTTTCATCCTTCCTGGGGTATGCCACTTGTAGGCTGTATATTCGCTTAACCTCTTTTAATTTCAAGCTAATTTACCCCCCAAAAAAATGAGCAAACCGGGATAAAACCGGAAGAAGTGGTGTTTGCTGGATTCTCTACCCGGGTGGTTGGGGCAGATTATGGGCATTTCAAAGTTGCAGATTTTCACCCTTTTAGGTGTGGAATTTCAATCCAAGCCTTAGAAACATGAAATAGGGTATCAAGGTGCATCAAAACAAGTCATAAACTCTTTGAGGGAGTAGAAATCAACTACATTTAACAAGAATCAACAAGAAAATTTATGGATCTCAAGCCAAAATCAAATATGAAGTGGGTTTTCTCAAAACCAAGAATATGCAAGTGAGATATGTAGATATGTGCCTCAAATCAACGATATGAAGATAGAATGAGAAGAGAAAATCCCTACCTCAAGAAGTTATGCTCCAAATCAAGTGAAAGATAAAGCCCTAGCTTCCTCAATCAAACCCCGACTGAAATGAAGCCTCCCGGAGCGATTCCAAAGCAAACCGGGTTCCAAAATGTCTGTAGATGATGAATATGTGAATAAATCTTGAAGGAATTTGAGTTTGAGTGTGAGATTTGGCGTGGAGGTGGAAGAAATTTCGTAGAGGAGAAAGAGGGAGAGAGAGCCGATGGTTTTTAGAGAGAGAGAGAGAGAGATAGGTGTTTCTATTTTGAAAAAAAATCAGCCAATACACTTGTATATACACACCTCTTATGCACTTGCACCCCCTAAGTTTCAAATGCATTTTAAAAACACCCAAAGGCATTTTGCTACCATCACATAGGCCCACTTTAATCCATTTTCATTTCCTCACATTTCCCCAATGTTATTCCAAAAAAAAAAAAAACTAAAGACACGGGTCCTCACACCTATGGAGATAGAAGAGATGATGACAGAAATTTCAATGTGCACTTTGATGCAAAAAATCAACAATACAATAATAATTTTTGCAAACTAGTGATCGATCGAGATCAATTTCCACACACGAGTGATCGATCGGGATCAATTTCTACACACCAGTGGTTAATTGAGTTCCATTTCCTCTTTTCACCTTCGGATTTCTTTTCCGATTTGAGTTGGCGGTTGTAATTTTTTTCTCCGGAGCACAACCTCATTTATTTTTCTCTGATTTTTATTTTTTGTTCAGAAATTCAAAAGCCAAAATTTAGGAAAAACGCAAAAGCTGATCATTTAATTTGTTTTTCATTTTTCGCTAGAATAGAAGTAAATATTTAAAGCATTTTATGAAGATTAGTGAGGTTTTGCTACCTATGAATTTGATCAATTATAATGGTCGTGTTTGTTTAGATAGTTTAGTTTAGTTTTGATGATGTCATAAGGTGTAATGAGTAGAGAGAGATAGAGAGAGAAATGAGGGAAATGATGATGTCATCAAAACTAAAACGAAAACTAAACTGGAAAACTAACAGGGCCAATACATTTTTAGGATGATTAGTGAGCTTTCACTAATTTGAGGAGTTGCTAGTTGACTATTTGGTAGCTTTTTTGAATTTTACGTACGAAATTAGCACTTTTAGAAACTTTTCGAAATTAGTGAAACATCACTAATTTTTTAGGCCCCCATAAATGGTCTGACGGAGTTGGGATAGTGGTCGGAGGGAGGTAGAGTTGATTTTTTATAATTTTTTGCATGAAATTAGAACTTTTAAAAATTAGCGAAATGTCATTAATTTTTTGGGTCGCCGGAAGTGGTGGGGCCGATTAACCGTTTTATGTTTTTATTTTAACTTTATTAATTAAAATGTGCTTTTTAAACTTTATTCCCCAAATACGTGAAAGCATGATTAGAAAACACGCTTTCTAAAAAACGTGTTTTCGGAACACGCTCTCTACAGTGATTAAGGACGGATTAACCAAAATCCTAATCCACCTCAAAAGCGTGTTTTGAAAACAAGATTTCATAAAACGTGTTATGTAAACATGATTTCTGAAACTGTGTTTTGGAACCACGTTTATTCCTTGTGCCTTTTTCCCCCAACATTGACTTGATTTCCTCTTTTCGACTGCTTCTTCCCCCTCTGCAACTCAACCTCCAACCAGGTTGCTAAGGTCCAATAATTGAAAACCCATTACGCTCATCGCTCTCTCTCTCTCTCTTTCTCTCTCTCTCTCTCTCTCTCTCTCTCTCTCTCCTGGTCCATACCCAGAGGCCAACGTACACACAATGAATCTGATCGATTAAAATGGTCCTTGAAATTGGATCAATGAATCTGATAGATTAAAATGGTCCTTGAAATTGGATGAGTTGGGTTGATTCAATTTAAGGAAAAATTGGTGATTTAGGTTTATACTCCCTCCGTCCCTAAACTTTTGACCTTTTTGGGATTGCGTGCCATTTTAGATTGCTTATATCTTTTTATTCATAACAGTTTATGTGATTTTGAAAATTTTGTTTAATAGAACTAATTAAAATCTATCAAACAAGATCCATATTACATATTTTTTGATATTTACATTGAAAGATATAAGCATTTGAAAATGGCACACTGTCCAAAAAGTGTCAAACTTTAAGGGACAGAGGGAGTATATAGTTCTTGGTACGTATATAAGAGGTGGTGAAATTGGTGGTTTCTACTTGGTTGTTGACCACAACTTACTTATTGGTGGCAACACTCAGATATTTCCGATCAAAATTCAACTCTTTGGAGAGAGAGGGACGGTGGGTTCCTCTACTTGGCAACGATTCGGAGAGAGAGAGAGAGAAAAGATAGGAACAAAACGCCAAGGTAGAAGACAGGGGCAATGCCGGAGCTTCAAAACTGTGTTCCACCGGACAAAACACCAAAAACGTAGTTACAAATCACGTTTTTAGAAGGCGTGTTTGGAAAACACGTTTGTAGAAAGCGTGTTTACTAAACACGCTTTTAAGTCGAAAGGAATGTGGTTTTCCCTAATCATTTTTGGTACAAGAGATATCAACTAAACTCTAGGAAATGCCACAACAGCTAAATCCATTATAAGAAGATTGCTAGGTTTGTGTGCATTGAAAAGAGTGACTAGGCGACTATATCTTGTACATTCTAGCAAGCATCTCTAGTGACCACATTTCTTTCTTAGATTAGAGGGTTCTGTTAAGATGGAAAAAAAAAAGCAGGGCAAACGCAATTCAAATTATGGAATATAGTACCTTTCATTTTATTTTTCCTTCACAAAATCCTTGCACAAAACCTTGATGCAAATACAGCCCTATGACATGTTATGCAGCGCATTATCAGACACAAGCATTGCTTAACATAAGATGATTGACCACCATGGACATAACCAGAAGGTCTGCTTGCAAAACTTTGCTATAGTAGCAGAAATTAGGCCTTCTATAAGATGAGAAGTTGGTCAGGTTGATTGATCTGATTTGTCTGACCCAATATTCGACCCCCCCAACCTTTTCTTATTAAAAAGAAGGCTACAAGGATTTAAATTTAAATTTATTGTTTTCTTTATGTTTCCTGTCTCCAATCTGTCATTGGAAAGGCTTTGATCAGTAATATCATGGGTTAATTGGTGCTTAAGACCTCTTAGATTTGATGTTGAGATAGATTTGGAGCCCATTCGTTGTTCTTCGAAGCAGATGGATCAAGTACTATCCCTTGATGATCTCTCTTTCCTGTATCTTTTCTTTTTTCATGTTTTGTGTAGAGGAAATGCATTCTTCATATAATTAAGACAAGTTTTTTTTTTTTTTTTCGATCAGCAATAATTAAGACAAGCTCATTAACAGGAAATGCTAAGGTGGAGACACTGCAGTAATTGCGGGACTCATGGTTTAATTATCAGAAGCTCCATCTTCCTGCAGTAATTGCGGGACCCGTGGTTTCAAAAACCCCTTTTTGGGAAACGTTAAAAACATGTTTCAGATTCTGGATCACTAGTTCCCCTAGATGAAGAACATATGCAAACGCTATATGATTCTTAAAGCAATACCCCGACAGTTGTTGTAGAGACCCAAAAGAAAAGGAAAATTCGTACTCCAGGTGTTGGAATAGTATTACAAGTTTTTCAATAATTTCGGACTCTTAAGTTCTTAATAGGCATGGGCTTATGTTGATCTTTGATAGCATGAGCTTATGTTGATCTTTGATCAACCTATCCCATCTAGGTAATACCTATTAAATGCCCGAGAAAAACAATTAACCTTCTTGGTGCTCTGGGTTGTGGTTTGGTTTACTGAACTTGAGCTTTCTAAAACTAGGAACCATTTGGTATTCTAGAAGCAATTGCGACAACGACAGGAGTACTGCAGAAAGATTCGTTATGTTTTATTGAAGTTTTTGTTCATAAGGACAACACGAGCAAAGAGCTGCTAGAATGGGTATCCTGAGTTTGTTCTGCTAACAGCCGCCCTCCAAATCCTCAATAGCACTTTGGAGTTTCTAAAGTTGAAGCAAAAATATATGAGGCCGAAGAAAGTTGAGACGAATTGCCACGTGAGGAAAAATTAGTGGTTCCTACTATTTGAAGAGACTATTGAGAACATTATAAAAAGAAATAAAAATGGTGTTTACTATTAGTGGGAAACTATAACTCATCAAATTTGAGTATCCTAACTATTACTTTGTTCAAAAGACGTGGTTCTTAGCAGGGTAAATGAGACTACTAGCTGCAATGTGTAGTTCCTAGAAGTAGGCCAGAGGTCACCAAGGGAGTGATTCCTAGGGGCAAGGCTTCTGGGTACAAATACAAAAGGGGTTGACTTTATCGATGATCCAAGACTTATATATGAGTATGTTGCCTCCATTTTATCATGCCTTATCAGAACCATCTGGGGAGGCAAACAAAACGAAAAAGAGAAAAAAAAAAATCTTTAGTATTTCATGAGTTCCTCCTCTGCATATTCCTTTGACATAAATATGGCAGAATATTTCATTTGATTGCTACGTTGACTTCCTTCTGGAGCTTTTTTGGTGTTGCACACTTTCTTTCGAATTCTCTAGATCAGTCATTTAGTATATATTTACCATAGTGATATATGTTTTCAGGTTGGCAGAAGATGCAAATGTGTTTCTTGTGAATGATATTCAAGATCGTCTGCAGGTGTGCGTCATATTGAGTTGTTCTTGCTCCTATATAAACTGTTTTGGCCATTGCTACATTCAATAAATCCTTCCAAAATTGAACAGCACTTCACCTATGTCTTGTACGGTTGTACCTCAATATTATTGTCGTCGTCAAAGTAGACATGCAGAACCGTGACGCCTGTCCCAAATATTCTGGAGCTTTCACCCCCTGCCTTCCATTGCATTGTTGGAGGCTGTTATGCCTTTTGAGGTTACTTTGTCACTAGCCACGTACTTGATATTATGCGTCCTTATGTAACTATAGGCAATTTTATGTTTACAACTGAAGTTATGGTGGAAACTGGATATGCAATTGAGGTAACTTTAAATGTAATTTTTAATCCGACTGTGCTTGACTAAATATCTACAAGAAGGTGTTTACTGGACTGATCTATGGATTTAGGGCAGTGTGGAACACTTCCGGAGGGACGACAACCTGTGGTAGACATGAATAAACTCAAAATTACTGCAGCCTTGGGACAATCGCCTTAGTTTCTGCCATAAAATGTTGGCTAACCCAAAAATGTAGTTTACTGTTTATTGATTGTTTGACTTACTAAGCAGTGGAATCTACTTTGCAATTACCGGAGGGTCATTTCTTCTTGTGGTATGCTCTGTTGATACAACATTCCCATTGACGTTCAAGGACTGAAGATCATTCTTTCCTCTTTAATATGCGGAAATTGAGCTCTCTCTTACTTAAGTTAAACTTACAAAAGCATTATTTCTTTCTCCTCGGCATGCATTCTGCCTTCGTTTTTGGTTTACGGAAAAAGGTGGCCAGCTTAAGTTTGTACTATGCTGTTAGTGTTTTTTTAGCCCTTGAGTAATGTTTTTTTAGTCTAGCAGGGGGGGGGGGGGGGGGGGGGGGGGGGGTATCTAATGATGTAGAGAAGGTTCCCGATGAAGTTCCCGTAGCCTCAGATCCTTTGGAGGTACCTGCTTGTTTTCTTTATTTAATATTGGTATTTGTGGATAGTAATTGTCATTTATCTGGAAAGTCTTAAGACGTTTTTTTTCTCTCGTCTGGTTGGGATGTTGCTTAGTGCTAGATCGACTCAGTGTGCTTTTTGTATGCATGACAGATTACGTTCATATCTAAATTTGATCTTCATTTTCTTCTGAACTATGACCGGGTATACATTTGTCTTATTATATATGTGACAGACAATATTCATTTTTCTAAATTTGTCTAACTCAATCCGCTTAATAAGTAAGGGTTGCTAAGTTATCACAATATCACTAGGTAGTTTTACCGTTCAAAAATATACCTAGTTTTCCTTCAAATTAAAAATCATGCTTAAAAATATTGTTTTCCCTTAAAAACAAAATCCACATATTTGATGTGCACTCTGATAAAAACACTTCTTTTTTTTCTTTTTCTTTTTAATGACTAAAAATCTGATTGTCACAGATAAATTGATCAAAACTCTCTCTCCCCACCGCCTCAGTGGTCTGGATTGGTATGAATTCGATGACCGAACCGCGAGCCACGGTTCCAAAAGGAAAGACAATCCGTGTAAGGACCAAAAGTTTACGGAACCAATCCATAACTTACGGTTCGGTTCACGGATTTATCTACGGATTACTACATTCCAAAAAAATTTGAAGCGACCATCACATTTCCAGATTCAGAGTAGTATTAAATTTCCACGAGTACCATTACTGCCATTAATACCAATGCACAGCAGATTGAAAAAAACATTAAAATACTATCATCTAGACATTATACTAGATTACTACAATTACATAGCATCACTGCCATCCATATGTATGAGTATTTAATATTAAAAATTATAATTATAGTTAACACGCTTAAGATTTATTTATATCGCATTCAGCCATTCAGGTAGAAAATTAAAAATAACTTAGAATAATATGTTAAATTATGATTATTTACTCAATATTACACAACCATATATATTTTAATTTTTTTATAAAATTATCATGATTCGATTTGGTTTATCCAGGGTTTTTTATTCAAATTTCGTGGACCAAACTACGAGTCACATTTTTTTTTTAATTTTTCAATTCGTATCCGGACCATTAATCCATGTTCAACTTTACTGTTCCGTTTTTTTTTATTTTTTATTTTTTACAGGCCTACTTACGGTCACCATCTTTATATGCATGTTCTATTCCCACCTGTTAACCGGTGAATTAGAAAAGCGTCCCGGCCCCAAAGAGGTGGCAGCGAAAATACTGCTTCAGAAAGAAGATTCAACTTGCATGAATTCTTCTTTCAATTTGCATGAGTTATTTTTCAATTGAGACTTTTTCTTTCTCTTTTTCCATTTATAATTTGTATTACGTCATTTGTAACTTTTTATTATGATTTCTCGTCATTTATGTTATTCATTTTCATGGTAAAAATCAAAGATAACAATGGCCAAAATACTACTCCATTTCTCTCAAATTGTTTGTTCATTTTTAATTATTTATATTTTTTTATCATGTTTTTCATAATTTTGAAAAACACGTATAATAGAACTAGTCGAGAATTATCAAATAAGATTCATACTTTTTTTATATAAAAAAAATTATATCTAAATATATACTAAGTAATTAAAAATTAGCATGGATATCAAAACAGAAAAACAGATTGGTTGTGACGGAGGGAGTAGAATATAACATTTAGGGATAAACAAGGATATTGTACAGTACCGGTACCGTGTAAATTAATTTTTATAACCCTACAGCAGAAAACACGAAAGAAGTTTTTCGCACCCCGGCGGGTTGTACCGGGGACCACGCATTTTTTCTTTTCTTTCTTTTCTTTTTATTTTGTCCTCCCTGGGGTATGCCCCTTGTAGGCTGTACATTCGCTTAACCCTTTTTAATTTCAAGCTATTTACCCAACAAAAAAAAAAAACACGAAAGAAGCATGGACTGTGATCGAGTGTGGGCAGCAGGCAGTAGAGAGAGAAGAGATTAATCCTCATTGTCCATTGCTGTACACTATTATATCAATAAATGGGGAAATAGTTGCACTCCCACTTTTATTCGATCACGCTGTCCAAATTTCAAACTTACATCTCTTCAGTTAAATGGTTTGAATTTGTTACTAGTATACGATGTTTTATCCGTAAGAGATACTCTCAACAATTAAATGAACAATTTTAATTTTCAACAAATGAATAATTTTAATTTTCAAGTCCAATATATTATGGAAAATGATCGGGCTTCTCGCAATTGGATTGGAGAGAAGCTTCTGTAATTTATTTTGGTAATAAAAGCTTTTGTAATTATTTTTGGTAATAAAAAGCTTCTGTAATTGAATCTTCACAATTCATCACTAGAATTAATAGTCTAAATTTGCTAACGTATTTTATTTTTATGGATGGTGCTAATACCAAAACCGTTTTTATTTGTGCCAAAACTGTTTTTGTTTACGTCAAAATTTCAGTGTTTAAAAACCTTGTACCATGTGCAAGGTACAAGCCTTTTATGCACTATAATTTTGGAACACACAAAAATGATTTTGGCAATAGTTTTATTTATTTATCAATAAAATACTATCGACAAATCTAAATAACTAACAACAATATTTTGCAACGGAGCTGTGAGCTTTTAAACTGTCCTCTCTAAACTAACGGCTGCTGCAATAATTTGGACAGCAGACGAGTCGACGACCCATACCCGTTTCCTGGTGGGAACCCTGCTATATTTATTTAATTTTAAAAAAGGTAAGGCAGAAGCATGCAGTGAGCTTGAAAATCTTCAACAACAAAAAAAAAAAGGAAAAAAATGGCTTTTCTCAAGATCCGATTACCGTGAATCCATAAACACAGTTAGGAAGTTTGACCGTAGAAATCGAGGACAGTACTGATCCCTCACTTATAACTCTCGAATCCCAATTTATATTACCTGGAAACTTTTCAACTTCCCAGAAGAGTAATAGAATTATACTCCTTAATTCCCGGCGACCACCATTGTATACTACTAGTATTTAGACGAAATATTCTACTACCATACACATGTACGCGCGCGCGCACACACGCACTTATTGCTATTTGCTTGTATTACTCCTACAAATGGTGGAGTGTATATATATATATTAGTCCCGATCCAGTCAAGGATCCTGAATCCGGGACTCATAGTTCCGGATCAAATTTTCACGATTCGAACCGTCCAATGTGTTTAAAACGTGTTTTTAAGGGTCCCCGCGACAAAAAAAAATACCAGGAATGGCTTGATTCGAGCAGTTTTTCATAAACTGTATATGTAAATTTTTTGTAAAAAACTGCTCGGATCAAACCCTTCTCAGTCGGTTTTTTTTTTAAATAATTTCTCGAGTGAATCATTAAGAACAAGTTTTAAACACATTGGACGGTTCGGATTATGCAAAAAAAAAAAAAAATTACCAAAAAAAGGATTATGCAAAAACAATTTTTAAAACCTCAAAAATATCATTTTTCTTTCAATCCGGGATCCTTGATTAGATCACCAGTGTATATATATATAAGATCCGGAGCATATTATTGCTATTTGCTAGTATTACTCCTACAAATGGTGGAGTATTAGCCAGGGACGTCCATCCCAAGAATTAAAGAAGAAACTAATGGGACTAACAGGAGGCCATCTCAAAAGTCTCACCCTTAATTTACAGGTACCTGAAGTTAACTCTCTCTTCTTTCTTTTGTTTTCTTTGTCCTTCCTAAGGTATGTCGCCCCCTTGCGGGTTGTATATTCGGTTAATCTCTTTTTATTTCAAGCTAATTTATCCAAAAAAAAAAAAGTTGACTCTCTCAAAACTAGTCTATCAATTTCAACCAACATCTAACTTCATCGGAAACACTACTCATGACGAAGTAATTAACCAGCGGTAACCATCCTCTACTTCTCCATACCCTAACAATTCCTGCTCTAGAAAAAAGAAGAAAAGGTCTCTCTCTCTCTCTCTCTCTCTCTCTCTCTCTCTCTCTCTCTCTCTCTCTTTCTGGTGAACAGCCACAGACACAGTTGAAGAAAACATAGAGCAAACCCTTGCCGGCCCTGGGTTCAATTCTCCTTGTCAATTCCTTTGGGCCAGACCGTACATAAGATTTCCAAATGAAAAGTCTAACGTTCGATTCTCAATGGATGGTCCTATGGTGAAATTTCACAACTCACTCTTCTTTGAGGTTACCCCAAGGCTCGCCCAGTAGAGTAGATAAACAGGCAAATGTGGGATGGGAGACTGTATGTATCCGAGAGATTAGTCGAGGTAAAATATTTCGGACACCCTCGAATCTTGATAAGCAGGGAAAAAAAAAAAACATAGAGAAGGGCTATCACCATTCCAAATTAGGTGATCATGGGATACACGCGCGATCTCTTAATTTACCGCTAAAATATTGGAAACTAATTCGGGCAATGCAAGATGTGAAGCGAAAAAGAATAATAGTAGTATTATTTTAAGGATAGAATTCGATTTGTCTAAGGTATTGTCACATCAACGAAGAAAAAAAGAGAGGTTTTACGCCAAATTAACATTGATTGCTGCGATTGAGTAGTTGTAGACCCATAAATTAGTCACAAGATTGAGTAGATCGATTCTGATTGATTTGCAAGTTGGCACTTCGTACTTTTTTAGTGCGTAGCTTGGGAATTAATTTTCTGACATTCTAATTTTCACCGCTACGGATTAGATTGAAAATTGAAATTATCCACCGAGATTTCGCTGGGCTATTAATGTTCCTTTCCAAATTTGAGAGACCAATTTACTTCGTACTACTTAATTTATTTACTAATAGTACTTTATTCGGTGCATGGGATTTTTATTAATAGTAGTAGTGTAGGTCAACAATCCTAGCATAGTATAGCTTTAATTGCCACGCACCCTCCCATCATCTTTATTCCTGTCCTGGCTTTCAGATCTCAGCGACCTACTCTGCATTTACTCCCACCACACCTGCTGCTGCTGCTGCACCTAATTACCCATTGTTCAAAGCTGCACCACTACTGCATGCACAGACGGACAATTATACTGTACGCCCATCTCTCTCTCTCTCTCTCTCTCTCTCTCTCTCATATTCATTTGTATGCCTTTTGTCTTCGTACCAACTTTCTCTGCTATCCTATTACTCACTCAAAGCTAGTAGCTTCTTGTCGTTTCTTTTTTAACTATTCCCATGTTTTCATTCTGAGTTTTTGGGGTCAAAAGTTCTACTAAAACAACAAACAAACAAACAAGGTCTCATCAGCCGCTTTCTTGGATAAATAGGTGAGAAATGAAAATTATGCGAAATCTTTGTAGTAGATACAAAACTCTATTTGTTTTTCCCTTTATAAAATCATGATATTTGGTCAGAAATAGTAGTTCTTTTTCTTCTTCTTCTTCTCCTTTTTCTTTTACCAAATCACTCAATCTAAAGCCACTGATAATTTGATCCCTGTAGCCTTCTTGGTGGTTCAACAAGTTCTGTATATGGTTCTAAGCACGAGCAGTACATCCAACAAGCAAAGCAAAAGCTTAACAACTTAATTTTTATCATCACTTAACTTGGTCGAAAATGAAATACTCATCTCCTACTATTTTGATCTCATTTTGGACATGGCTGCAGGATACCAAAGACCGACCAAGAAAAAAAAGTGGGGGGGGAAATTTAAATCCATTCAATTCAAACCAAGCCAGATCTAGAGAGAGAACGATGGCATCCTCGTCAACGGCAATGACGTCGTCCTCGCCCTCGTCAAACTCACCACCATGCGCAGCGTGTAAGTTCTTGAGGCGAAAGTGCCAGCCGGAGTGTGTGTTTGCGCCCTACTTCCCACCAGACCAACCCCAGAAGTTTGCAAACGTACACAAAGTGTTTGGGGCAAGCAACGTCACAAAGCTTCTCAACGAGTTGCACCCTCACCAGAGAGAGGATGCGGTAAACTCCCTGGCCTACGAAGCCGATATGCGTCTCCGTGACCCCGTCTATGGTTGCGTTGGAGTCATCTCCCTCCTCCAACAACAACTCCGCCAACTCCAAACGGACCTCTCCTACGCAAAATCTGAGCTCTCTAAGTACCAAAACAGCATAGACAATTTCACTTCTACTCACGGCCTGATAGCTGCTGCTGCCGCTGCCGCCGTCCACCACAACACCACCACCAACAAAAACAACCACCAGAGCTTGGGAATCAATTTAACGGGTGGGAGTAGGGATCATCTCTATCATCACCAGTTCTTCCCTAGTAATAGTAACCAGCACCAGCAGCCGCAACATTTGATAAGGAATTTCGATGCTGCTGCTTCTACTGGTGGTGGTGAAAACAATAGCGTGTTATACGATGTAAGCAGCAGTAGCTTATTGGCGATGAATGTATCGGCCGGAAGCATGATTGGACAACTCAGCCAGCAGTTTCATCAGCAAACTAGAGCTGCTGCTGCCGCCGCCGCCGCGGGGGACGACTGCCGAACTCCTATTCATCCTACTTAGGGGTTTTTTTTTTCCCCCTCTTGTAAGGATGAACATCGATCCTACATCCAACCCCCATCATTCATAGGTAATCATTATCCCACCACCCTATTGACTTTTTTTCTGTCAGTTACTTTTTTATTTTGGTGACGACTAATGTATGAGTTTGATACACTTTCCGTCCCAAATATGGGGATGTAAACCGTTCGATTTACTTGGTTTTTACGATAATTTTATACTGAATCAATAATATATGGAGTACCTGTTTTGTAGAATAAACCTAACCAAACTATTGTGCATTTAAGTGATTCCGTTTGGCGGATCTAATGCTAACTGAGCTTCGTTTTCTTGTCTTCCCAGCTTAATTACCTTTTTGTACAGGGTAAACTCTCTCTCTCTCTCTCTCTCTCTCTCTCTCTCTCTCCCTATATATATATATATATATATATATATAGAATGGTTCTAATCCGGACCTTTTATTTCCGGACCTCATGATCCAAACATTTGTTTGAAGATCCGATCCGTCCAATGTGATCCAAGCATATATATATTTACATTTTTTGCGAAAACTGCATGGATCAAGCCCTTCCCGGTATTTTTTTTTTGAAGATTTTTCGCTTAGACCCTTGAAAACACCTTCTGAACACATTGGACGGATCGGATTTTCCAAAAATAATTTACAACACAAAAAAAGTCATGTTTTTCTTATTTCCAGGAGGTGTGGACTAGAACCGTGGGCTATATATATATATATATATGTATACTATTACAGTATTAATAGCTTAGAAAGAACCAGGCAAATTGGTTTGGTGTAGTTTACTTTACGTGTTTGATTCCAGCCTGCTTGACTCAGCTCCTTGTTTCCCTTTGGGGTGTTTTTATGGATCACAGCCTTGTTGCGCTTATTAGGGGTGAAAACTGGCCGGTTCGGTCCGGTTTGGGGCATTTTTTGGGACCGGACCGGTAATTCGGTTTGGAAAAGTTTGAAACCGAAACCAGACCAATTAGTCCCAGTTCGGTTTCATTCGGTTTGGCCGGTATTGGTCCGGTTTATCGGTTTGGGCTACTGGGTCACGCACAGTCACACACAGATCTGGACCGAGAGAGAGAGGCGTAAGCTGTGTCACACCTGCCTTTGTTGCTTGGATCAGTCACGTATGGTGGTGGCTGTGGCCGGTGGCTCCATCTGATTTCTTCGTACTGAAAAAATAGCCATCAATGATCAATCCATCATGATTTGTTCGTGAGACAGAAAGAGAGAGAGAATCGGAGTATCGGACGGAGAGAGAGAGAGAGAGAGAGAGAGAGAGAGAGAGAGAGAGAGAGAGTGGAGATGTAGACGTACCGGCGTCCGACGGTGAATCGGTGAGTGGAGCCGACGAGCCATGGAGCGGTGGAGGTAGAGTTGTAGAGGGAGAGAGTACAGAGGTAGAGACTAGAGAGAGAGTGAGAGGGTCAGAGAAGTGTGAGGTCGGTGGGGTGTGGGTGTGAAACTCTTAGATCTAGGATCGGTGGGGTGTGGGTGTGTGAAACTTTTAGATAAAAAGCTATATAATTATATATATATACACATCCGGTCCGGGCCGGTCCGGTCCGGGTTTTTGACCCCTACAACCGGAAACCGGACCGGTTTTCCAGTTTTTCTAAAGTAATAGACCGGAACCAGACCGGCTAAATTAAATGGGGTACTAAACCGGCCGGTTCGGTCCGGTTTCCGGTTCGGTCCGGTTTCCGGTCCGGTCCGGTTTACGCGGTTTGCACTTTCACCCCTAGCGCTTATCATCATTTCTAATTATCCACCGAATCATTCGCACAGGCTAGGCCAACCCAAACCTTCTCTTCGATTGGACCACCCGAGAGACATGCAATTCGAAGCCGAACATGGTTTCATTGCAACTTCGTCGTCCCAACAGCATCAATATTTAATACTTGTTACTCCATGTTTTGTACAATTAACCTACCATTGTGCAGGGGCGGATCTACACTAGGGCTGGGGTGGGCCATGGCCCCCCCGCACTTTTGAAAAGAAAAAAAAATTGCAACGAATAATTATAAATGTAAAAGAAGGAAAGATTGTACACGTATTAGGCATTGGCTCAATGGCAGGAGCTGCTTGCTCCATGCTTTCCACCTGGGGTCAATTCTTCCTAGGTGCAAAGTTTTGTATTTTTTTACTGCCATCTATGACACTCCTCTCTCTCTCTCTCTCTCTCTCTCTCTCTCTCTCTCTCTCTCTCTCTCTCTCTCTCTCTCTCTAGGTTTGTAATTTTTTTTTAATAAATAGAGAGAAATGTGACATCTTTGAATATTAAACTTTTTCTCAAAGTTTAACATTTTTACTGCATATTTCTTTACGGACTATGGTGCTAATATAGAGAGGGGCGAATAGGTGTTACCCGGACTTTTTATTTATCACTATACAAAAAAAATCTAATACATTGTACAAAAAATGAAAAAAAAATACAATTTAGAGCATTGTCGGTTGGGATCAAGAAAAAAATAGTATGGTAATGTTTTGTATTTGAATACCAAAAGAAAGTTGGAAGAAGCCTTGATTTATTTTTCACAAAAAAAGCCCATCACAAAACCTAATTATATGTAATTATATGACTTCCTAGTAAATTTTTTCTTCATTTTTTTTATATAACATGTAACTAGTTTCTTATTGAATAGTGCCACCCCCATGGCCGAATCCGGGCTTTGTCCCTGATTTGTCTCAAATTATCAATGTTTACATAGCCGTCAAGTTTGCAATTGCTAAGCTAATTTGGCAACTGTTATAACTGATCTTTTTAAGGATCGAGGATGAAGGTTAGTTCTCTCTCTACAATGCCATCAATGAGTGGGCAATTCTGGTCTCGTCGTAGGCATCAGAGCTATCAATGCCTGTGGCTAATGGTGCCCCCGGACTGGAAATCCTGGCTCCGCCACTGCCATTGTGTATTGAAGTGGTTCGGTTTGGCTCCGTGCATGTGATATATTTGAGCGTTAAAATGGGAACATCTACTATTCATTTCTGTGAAAGGAAGGGACTCATAAAATATATAGGATAGGCTACAATTTGTCTTGAATCTTGATTCATATCTAAGCTATAACTTCACCATTACTTGTTCACAGTTTTTATATCTAAAGCAATATCAGTTTAAATATATGTAATGAAGACAAAAGAAGGTACAAATAAGAAAAAAGAATAAAGCGTGAAAATCAATAACTTAGTAATTTAATTAAATAACTTATGGTGAGCCTTGTTATTTTAGAAAAACAAGTGCAATTACAGCAAAAGTCTCACATACCAGAAGGCAATTCTGGGCAAGGGCCTAACATTCAACCAATAATTTTATTTTTATTTTTTGGTAAATCATCCAACCAATACTTACAATTCACAATTCCCAAATCGCAAGACTAGGCAAAACAAGAAAGCCAAGGATTCCTCACCAGCTACCAAAGCCAAACTTCAAGTTCTCTTATTTTTTTTATTTTTTTGGGGTAAATCAGCTTGAAATTAAAAGAGGTTAATTGAATATATAGCCTACAATGGGCATACCTGACGCAACGGAATTCACGAGAGAATAGTTAGCGTACTATTCCAAACGAGATAGGTTCTAGAATCCACGAGATATTCTTGAATTCACAAGAAAAAGAGAAAAACTACTTTATCTTGTCCAGTTCATTCATCAGTTGAGAATGAGTCCCCTGAGTTAGTAGAACCTATCGTGGTTGTTACACAGCTAGAAGAGGCACATCTCAAAGGGGAAGATGGGCTTGACCCTGCTCCAAATCCCATTTATCAACAAGCCCCCATTCCAGCCACTAAACATCCATACATCTCTCCTGGCAGCAGTGGTGGACAGCTGGAAGTGGACCAAGAGTTTGAGAATGACTTCAAGTTGGTCTCAAATAAGAAGAAGAACAAATGGAGGAGCAATCAGAAGACTCTTCCCCAGTCAAAAAGGCGGTAATCCTTCCCCTTTTATCTTTTGATAGCATTAAATTCTTTCTATCTTCTGCTACATAGTTTAGCATTATCTATAGTTTATGATAAGTACAGCTTTGCATTTTGGGTTTTGGAACGTACGTGGTCTCAATGACACGCTTAAACAAA
Organism: Vaccinium vitis-idaea; assembly: GCA_963854785.1. Lineage (NCBI taxonomy): Eukaryota > Viridiplantae > Streptophyta > Magnoliopsida > Ericales > Ericaceae > Vaccinium > Vaccinium vitis-idaea. The sequence goes on along the minus strand of OY978225.1, from coordinate 20,311,020 downwards.
AAGAAGCAAAGGCATTTATCACTAATAACAAACTCTCTTTGGTTGGGCTATTAGAACATAAAATCAAGGAGGTCAATGCTAAGAGAGCATTGAACTTTATTTGTCCTCAGTGGCATTTTGCACAAAACTATGACCATGCTCCCATAGGTAGGATTTTTGTATGTTGGGACCCTCACAAACTTGATGTTAATGTTTTGAGTAAATCCAATCAATTCATTCATTGTGAGGTACATGCTCTCCACTCTGGAATGAGATTCTTCACTACATTTGTATATGGGGCAAATGATCATGTGGATAGACATGATTTGTGGGGTAGTATGCTCAACCTTAAAACCATTTCCCCATGGATTACTCTAGGTGATTTCAATGCTATTAGGTCTCCTAGAGAGAAAGCTGGTGGCTCATTCAGTTGGCCACCTCATATGGATGATTTCAATAATAGTCTATACGCTTGTGAACTTGATGACCTCAGGTTTTTGGGTTGCTTTTATACCTGGAGCAATAGACAAGATGCTCCCAATCACATCTCCACCAAGATTGATAGGGTATTGGTGAATGAAAGTTGGATGAGAGCTTTTCCGTATTCCAATGCTTTCTTTCCGACCCCTGGGTTGTCAGACCATTCACCTTCTGTGGTGAATCTTAGCCCTCCCCCTAAACCATCCACAAAACCCTTCAGGTTCTTTGATTTTTTAGCTGACCATCCTCTGTTTCTTCTCACTGTTCAGAGGGTTTGGAGTACCATTGTTCTTGGTAATCCAATGTTCTGCATCAGTGAGAAACTGAGATCTCTTCAAGTTGAGTTCAAAAAATTGAACACCCAAGAATTTAGTGCCATTTCAGATAAAGTCAAGAATGCTAAATCTCAGCTTGATGTGTTACAAAAAGTATTGGGGTCCAATCCACTTAATCTTACCATACTGACTGATGAGAAGGATGCTCTTAGACAGTATCTCATCCTGTCTAGGGCTGAAGAGAGTTTGGCTAGACAAAAGTCAAGAATTCAGTGGCTTAAGCTGGGTGATCAGTGCACTTCTTTCTTCTTCAAATCTGTTAGCAATAACAGAAATAGGAGCATGATAACTAGCCTTACTCTCAGTGACTCCACCTATACTCAAAATATTCCAGTGATTAAATCCACTTTTGTTAATTTTTATCATGATCTTTTGGGGACCCCACATGGTTCCCATTATGATGGCTTAACAAGGGTTAATGATCTAATCCAGAGGAAATTAACTGATGAACAAAGCTTGGATATGGTCCATGCTATCACTGATGCTGAAATTAAAGAAACCTTCTTTAACTTGAACCCTAAAAAAGCACCTGGACCTGATGGGTTCAATGCTGGTTTCTTCCAGTAAGCATGGCCTATTATTGGCTATGAAGTTACAGCTGCAATTAAGACCTTCTTTAGGTCTAACAAAATGTTAAGGAAAGCTAATGCTACTGTGGTTGCTCTTGTTCCTAAAGTTCCCAACCCCTCTAAGGTTGGCGACTTTAGACCCATTTCCTGCTGTAACACAATTTACAAATGCATTGCAAAAATCCTTGCAAAGAGGCTCCAGAGTGCTCTTCCTTTCCTTATTGATCCTGTCCAGTCGGGATTTGTCAAGGGTAGGAGGATTGCAGATAATATTTTTCTAACCCAGGAGATTATGCATGGTTATCACAAGTCCTCTTCTACACCCAAGTGTGCTATGAAGGTGGACATCATGAAAGCTTATGATAATGTTCGATGGGATTTTCTTTGGGATGTCCTAATCGGTATGAACTTCCATCCCACCATGATCAAGTGGTTACAAGCTTGTGTGACCACTGCAAACTACACCCTTAGTATCAATGGAGAGAATACTGGATTCATTGAGGGGAAGAGGGGTCTTAGGCAAGGGGATCCTCTTTCCTCTTATCTCTTTGTAATCGTCATGGAGATTCTTACTTGCATACTGAAAGAGAAAGCATTACAATCAAATTTTCATTTTCATTGGAAGTGTAGTCAAAACAAAATCATTAATCTTTGTTTTGCAGATGATCTTATGATCTTCTGCAAAGGGGATGTTGGATCTGTCAGACACATCCATACATCTCTCACCGAATTTGAATCTTTGTCTGGGTTGAAGCCTAGCCCTAGCAAGAGTCAAAATTTTTTCTCTGGAGTTGAAGCATCCGCTAGAAGAGATATATTGAGTGTACTTGGATTCATAGAAGGGTTTTTACCTGTTAAATATCTTGGTGTGCCTCTCCTCTCCACCAAACTGACTCATTTGGACTGCAAACCTATGGTGGATAGGATTACATCTAAAACTAAGTCCTGGACCAACAGAGACTTAACTTATGCTGGGAGAGTCCAATTGATAAAAAATGTCTTGTTTTATATGCAAACATACTGGACCTCTTTGTTCATACTTCCTAAAAAGGTGATTAAGGAAGTTGAGTCTGTACTGAGAGCCTTTCTGTGGTCTGGGCCTGACCTTAAGAAATCAGGTGCTAAAGTTTCCTGGGAGCATCTATGTGCTCCCAAAGAGGAAGGTGGCCTTGGTCTCAAGTCTATGCAGATATGGAACAAAGCTGCAGTGTCTAAACACATTTGGTTTATCATCTCAGGTGGTGAACAATCAATGTGGTGCCAATGGGTAAAGTCCTATTTACTCAAGGGCAAGAATTTTTGGCAACTTAATATGCCTAGCAGCCCCACATGGACCTGGAGGAAACTTCTTAATCTTAGGAATACTGTCCATCCCTACATCAAGGTTGCTATAGGTGATGGACATAACACGTCCCTTTGGTATGATAACTGGCATCCTCTGGGTCCTTTGGCTGCTAGGTTTGGGGATAGGATCATTTATGACTTGGGTCTTCCTAAGCACTCTAAAGTCTCCTCAATTATCAGGGAGTCCAACTGGGCTTTCCCCATCACCCAAACATGGGAGATTAATGACGTGAGGGATGAGCTCATCAATCTCCCTGATCCTAATGTTAGTAGAGCTGACATACCTAGATGGACCCTCACTCCTAATGGTGAATTTACTGTGAGCTCTCTGTGGAATAGCCTTAGGACTCCATTTCCTAAGGTTTCTTGGAGTTGTAGTATATGGTTTCCTGGTCATATTCCAAAATGCAGCTTTGTAACCTGGGTGGCCATTCAGGAGAGGCTGTACACTGAGGACAGACTCGTTTTGTTTGGCACAAAGGCTACTTCTAACTGCAGTTTTTGCACTAGTTATGAGAACCATAACCATTTGTTCTTCAATTGTCCATTTACTAGCCATGTTTGGACTCAGCTGCTCACTAGGATTAATGTGCATTGGCCTCCGAGGTCCTGGAATAATTGGATTGCTCTCTTAGCAACAATCAAAGGCAAGGCTCTTAAACCAACATTAATCAAATTAATTTTTACCACAACTGTATACCACATTTGGATTGAGAGGAATATGCGTAAGTTCCAAAATGCTGCAAGTCCTGTTCCTGTAGTTGTGAGCAAGATTCACTCAGTCATTAGACATCGGTTAATGTCCTTGGAATTTTTTTCTAAAGGACCTCAACCTGATGGTTTTATGGCTCAGTGGGATATTGCGTCTAGCTGACTATGAGGCAGAAGACATGGATTACATTTATGTATGGTTTTTGTTATTCCTGGTATGATGTGCTCTTTTGAGCTTCTTGTTGAGTATAATGCAGATTCAAAAGGTTCAGATCAGGGTCTAAGCAAGGATTCTCGAGAGGTCAAAGGGACTTAGAGGGCCCAAAGCACAGTCTGGGAGACATTTTGTGTGGCGGATATAACACAATACAGCTGCCAGGTTTATTACTTCTATTTATCATGGTCCGTTATTTTAATCTCCTTCACTTACTTACTCTATGTGGCTGCATGCCGATGTGCCTTAAGTGGCCTTTTATACTCTAGTTCTAGAGTTTATCGTTGAGTTGTGTGATCTACTATAATGTGTGTATCCCAGTAAGCTGAGTGATTGTGCCTCAGACTTTCCTTGTGAGTGGAGGTAGTATGAAAGGGGAATCTTGTAGGTTTAGCTGAGGGGGTTTGGCACTGTAGTGAGAGATAAGAAGATGTGAGATTCCTAGGGAGAGGAAGGTGAGCCATTAAAGCTAGGTTATATGAACTGCTGTTGTTTGCTGCTGCCGAGAGTAACAAGAGCTGCAAAGCTCATTTTTGGATAATCCACTGCTGCTGTGTGTGTACTGCATGGGTTCCTGCCGAGCTGGGCAGTTCCAATTGTTGTCCATTGCAGTCAAATTCTGGGCAGTACTTATCCACGGTTACTGCCCAGTTTTCAGTGACTGATTTTCTACTGTTTTTCTTACTGCCCAGTTTTCTTACTGCCCAGTTGTCGAATTCTGATGTAGTATTGTTGATTGCTGTTGCTGGTTGTTCTTGCATCTTTTGGGCTGCCATCTTTTAAACGAGATGCTGCCCAATTTTTTTCAATTTTTGTTGACATGTTTGGGGTCTGCAATTCATGGGAATAGGTTCTGCCTTGCTATTGTTTGTTTTCGCTGCCCAGGTTACACGGGCTCTAAGTTTTCGATACCCTGCTATTGCTTGTTTGCCTCGGGCATCAAGTTTAGTTTTATTTTTGTCCTAGCCTAGGGGGGTTGTCCCTTGGCAATGTTTATGACCGAGAAGGATGCTGTTTGCCTGTCCGAGAAGATATCATTTTCTGGTCCTTGATCATCTTGATGTTAAGACGAAGCCAAAACATCATGTGCACATTTGTGACTTCTTTTGAAGGGATAGCTCTAGACTTATGTTTCATCTTGTCAAGTGTTTTTCCCCTCTCTGTTAGATGGGCGGAAATCATTTGTTGCCCTATGTAATCATCTAAATATACTGTTATTTTTAGTAATTTTTCCAGAGTAGGTACTTGATTGGGGTTGTTCCCCTTCACGGCTTACCCTAGGGGGGCTGTCCCTAGGGATGATGGGAGGGTTCAATTTCTATGATCTTTCTCCACTTTTGATGTGTTTCTGGCCCATCTTCTAGATGGTCTAGAAACTCATTTAGATTTCCTTAGTTTACTTAATTGTTCTTAGCTTTAGCTTTCGTTCTCCTACATTACTTTGTAGCCACTTGCCTCCCTTGCTATTTTGCCTTTGGCATGTCTTTCTTTCCTTCTTTTTCTTTCTTTATTTTGTTTTGTCCTCCTGGGGTATGCCCCTTGTAGGTTGTATATTCTTTTTCCCCCTTTTATTTTCAAGCTGAATTATCCACAAAAACAAAGAGAGAAAAACTCTATAAATTTTATTGATAATTGAATAAAAGCTAAATATGCTCATAGGCTACATCTTTATTACACTAGTAGAAGTCCTAGCCAAAAAGGAAATTACTTAGAGTGGCGATCAAACAAAGCATTACTTGGAAATCTAGACTATTCGCTAAAAGGAAATAAAATAAAATCTAACCAAAACTAAATTAGGAACGTGCGAAATAGGCAGCACAAATAAAATATTCTAAGAATAGTCGTAAATAAAAATTGTTAGAAAAATAACGTTTCCATAAGTGATAGGGATGTATATTTTGTCCTGCATCATTCTCCTTTTCTTCAAAAGAACTCGTCATCGAGTTCTTGTTAGGAACCTGCCATCTTCCATGCCAAATAAATAAATACTTGGAATACTTCAATCGTTTGATTTCCTTCCAAAAAAGTTTCACACCAAAAATTACTTCCATTGATATCTCCTCAATATGCTTCAATTGATTGATAGGATCCAATAGATGAATATTGGAAATCCAATCATATCGCTGTACTCCAAGAAAATCAACATCAACTTGACTTTGTGGGTTCTCTTGATTTTGTACCAGTTTGTCATCGGTTGACACGTCAATGATCGACTCATTTAGAAAGACCGACTTGCTCATATAGCCATTACATAAGGTGACAGCATCGACCACCTCTTGTGAAAAATTGTGTTAGTCCTCAACAACTTGATCACCAACAACAATATCAATTTTTTGCTTATCACCCAAATCCGTATCGATTTGCTCTTCATTAACTTCAATCGTGATATTCCCGTTGCCGCTATTGCTGATATCAACTTGCTCTTTACCATCAATTTGAATGACCTCTTCTTTAACAGCTTCTTCAACAACATCGATAGATGTGTGAATTGTATGTTGTTGCTTTGGCCCATATTTTTCTTCCAAAAGTTGCTCATAATTCCATGGTAAAAATCTCTCCATCATAAGTCTTTTGATTCTTGACCATGCACGGATACGACGCTTTCCCAATCGTTGTCTCTTATCTTGCATATCTAACCACCATCGTAACGCTCGTCCTGTAAGTTTTGCCAGAAAATATTTCCACCTTATTTCAGACAGCATTCTCACATATTCAAAGAAATCATTAATATCTAAAATTCAATCTAAAAATATCTTCAAAATACTCATAACCACTCAATTTAGGCAAATTATCATAAGACCTGAAATCAGGTTCTGATTCCTCACTATCAACACAGTTAGTTAGGTGTCTCCCAACTACAATCTGGTTACCGGACTGGCATTGGGAAAATCCTACCACGTTTTCCCGATTCTGGTTAAGAGGACGGCGTTGGGCAAATCCCCCCGCGCGATTCTCTTCAACCCTTTATGGCCCTTGGTTTAGGTGAAGAGTGAGCAGCCACAGTGCTTCTTGTTCTTCCACCATCTTCCTCGGATCAGCAACCCTTTGAGCAACGTCAAAAGGCGTGTCTTCTACTTTGTTTGGTTCCACCAAGCCAGAAAAAATCTGCTCTGATACGACTTGACGCAGCGGAATTCACGAGAGAATAGTTAGCGTACTATTCCAAACGAGATTGGTTCTCGAATCCACTAGATATTCTTGAATCCACAAGAAAAAGAGAAAAATTCTATAAATTTTATTGATAATTGAATAAAAACTAAATATGCTCATAGGCTACATCCTTATTTATACTAGTAAAAGTCCTAGCCAAAAGGAAATTACTTAGAATGGCGACCAAGCAAAGCATTACTTGGAAACCTAGATTGTTCGCTAAAAGGAAATAAAATAAAATCTAACGAAAACTAAATTAGGAACGTGCGAAATAGGCAGCACAAAAAAAATATTCTAAGAATAGTCGTAAATTAAAATTGTTACAAAAATAACGTTTCCATAAGTGATAGGGGGTGTATATCTTGTCCTGCATCAATACCCCAGGAAGGACAAAACAAAAAAAAAGAAAAGAAAATAAAAGTGTGTACTCTTCGCCACAACTTGCCGGGGTGGGATAATATAAAGTACTGGCACACCCCGGTATAGGTGTAAATAAGCAAAAAGAAGTAAGAAAAGCAAGTGGATGTTTTAATGTCATGCACAACCTGCAAGACTAGGAAAATAACCATAATTTATGTGAGCATAAAATTGGAATGCTAGTAAACCTGTGCTCACGTCCCATTGACCTAGCTATCCCAAAGGATGGAAGGGCAACATGGACGTGAGCACGGCAATGAATAAAGTAACATCAGATATACAGAATGGCCAACTCTAACCATTAAGGAACAATTGCAGAGCAACTTGAACATAGTGGGATAAGCCTCTGGCATTTCGGCAAGCAATAAAACACACGGGAACCCTCCCATTGAACCCATATACTGAACACATGCCTAGTGTGCCCAACGCTCCAACCACCAAAGTCCAAGCTCGAAAGTCATCATTCCTCTATAGTTTCTGTTGGCCATCCATAATAGTAGCATATAAGTCTAATCAAAAGTGAAGGATATCCCGTAGTGATATCAAATGGTCAAGGATAGGACCAAGGACAGGTGAAATTCTCAATCAAGCTAAAGATCATGATAGACAGAGTTAGCCCTAGGGGATGACCCCCGAACCAGAGAAAACCAAGGTCACCAACATCCATTAGTAAACTCCGCCCTCAGACCCCGTACACACACAATCAACCGCAAGTTGCAACTATCCTAATCCAACATCCTCCACACATGGTAAAGTAAGAAGTGACTCCCACAATGAAGACAGTTGATGCATAAGGAGCTCGGGGTTAGATGTGGATGAGACATCTGAACCATGCTAAGGTAGAACCAAGACAAGAGTCAACCCTAGAGTTCCATAAATGTGAATGCTGACCCACTGGACGAACCAACTGACCCTCAACTATGGAAACAATAATAGAAACTCGAAACAAGTGTGATAAGCCTTTGGTTGTTCAGCAAGCAATAAAACCCAAGGGAACTGTATCCGTAGAACCCTGTACTGAACACATACTTACTACACCACTCGCTCCTAACACCGTCATCCAAGATCCAAGGTCATCATACATCCACGAATATTGGGTCTAGAAAAAAGGTGGTCCAGTTTTAATTGCTATGTGGGTCCCAAAACCAACAATCGGCTGTATGGCTACATGTAATTACCATGGCCCACAAACGATGCACCTTTGCTTCCGATTTTAAAGCTTTTTTTTTTGTGCTGGGAAAGACCCACAAAAATGGTTTCCATAATTGGAATCCATTTGCAAACATGACCTGGTGGTACGCAAGTATGCCCTGGTAGAACAAGATCCATTTGCACTACCAAAATTCTAAAAATTTTAAAAATGGGCCCACATCTAGATTGCTGAATTTGAGATTTTGTACAACCCACATCAATTTGTCAAAAGGGCCCACTATCTCAGGAGACCCAATCTTAAGGATAAGAGTACGGTCCAATAAACATGGACTCAACTTAAGTGAAAGCATAAGCCCACTAATTCAGCACAAAGAGATGCGCCCATCTTGAAAGCCCAAAATTGTATTTCTGGTTGTAGCCTTAGATCACTTCTCATCCAAACCCACCGTTTTCCAATACCACAGACCAGCCTCTGACTTCAAACCGCCAATCACTAGTTTGATATTTCAGTCAGCTGTATTGGATGGAATTTTTCGCCAACTACAAACCAGCTGGGTTTGCACATTTGATGTTAGAGGTTTAATCCCAATAGGAATATGCTCCAGAACCCATCTTGACAGCATTTAATCCCAATCGGAATATATGCTTCAACAAAATCTTTGAGCTAGAGTCAATTAAATCCTTCCCCATTTTGCAAGAACAGCCAGATTTGAGAAACCCAGCAACCCATCCAAACTTGGATTTCTTGATGAACTACTCTTTTTTGTGTAATATAATGAAATACTCTTTCGAGAATGAGAGATGGATCCTCCTTTTCTTCCTTGCAACCTTCATATCCTTGAAACTAAGGCTGAACATGCAGCTCCGAGAGTAATAATTTCATGGAAAGGGTGTGAGCAGGGCCGGCCCTTGGGCCAAGCCCTCCAGGCGGTGGCAAAGGGCCCCCCCCCCAAAAAGGCCCAAAATAGGGGGGCCCTGCTGTAATGGGTTAGTATAGCACCCTAGGATTTTTTTTAGCCCAATAAACACTAAATAGGGCCCCAACCACCTTAAGTTATGAAGGCCCACGAAAAAAATAAAGGCCCACATTCTCATAAGCCCAGAACATGTCTTTTACGGAAACCCAGGCCTTGAGAAACCGACAATTGAACAAGCCCTCCTCTTTATTTGAAAATTGAACAAATACTCCAAAAAACAAATAGAAAAGGTTAAAACAAGCCCTCCTCTTTATTTGTTCCCATCCTCTTTATTTGTTCCCTGAGAAACCGACAATGGGAGAAAAGAGAACGGAAAGCCAAAGGCCGATGATCATGGCTCTTTCTCATCTAATTGCCGCTGGGATTTCGATTGCCACTGGCCCACTACAAGCCAGTCAAGCCTACAAAAAGCCCTCCCTCTCTCTCCTCTTTGTGATTGTTTTGTGCCCTAATTTCAAAACAAAAAGGTATGCAATTCTTTAATTTTTTTTTCCGAATCTTTCATTCTTTTGATGCATGATGCATATAGAATAAATACGCATTTGGACTGGTGTTGTGCTTGGTGTTTATTTGTTTAATTTTCAATTGAAACCATTATATATTTAATGTTTTGCAATAAAATTTGTATTAATCTATTAAAAAGGGATAAGAAATAAAAAATAATGCTTCTTTTTTCTCTTTTTTTTTTTTGTCTCAGCTTATCATGCCTCTTAAAAGAAGTTACCCGTCTGGATATGAAAAGAGAAAAAAAAAAGGCAAAAAGTCCAACAACTAGCCGAGTCTCAAAGAGGAGCAATGGACAAGTTCTTTAAAAGTGATAAACCTACGGAACAATTAGTTCACGACTTGGAAAATGAAGAGGTTGAAAATTTGGTGAATGATGAAAATGAAAATTTGGTGAACAAGGAAAATGAAAATTTGGTGAATGAAGAAAATGAAAATTTGGTAAATGAAGAAGATGGAAATGTGGAATTTGAGAGTGGGGAAGCCAATCAAGATGATTAGATGTATGTGGAGTGTGAAATTTCAAATATCGATGATCCGGGTAATTGGAAAAATATTGACCAGAAATTGCGAGATTTATTAGTCGAAAGAGGTCCTGTGAGAAAAGATGTCAACTTCCCCAAGGATAGTTCTTCTAGGCATTTCTCCTCTATTCATTACATTCGGCACTTGTCAAATGGAGAAAAAGTTGATAGGAAATGGCTTATATACTCGGAGGTTTTGGATAGAGTTTTTTGCTTTTGTTGCAAATTGTTTAAGCAAGAGGGAAATAAGACTCAATTGGCTACCGAAGGATTTAAAGACTGGAGGAATATTGGGGAGAGACTTAGAAGCCATGAAAGTGGTAACGAGCACATTACTTGAATGAGCAAATGGATTGAGTTGGAGAAAAGATTGGGAAAGCTTCAAACAATAGATAAAAGTATAGAACAACAAATTAACAAAGACAAAGAACATTGGAGACGGGTTTTGTTTTTTTTTTTTTTTTGGGTAAATAAGCTTGCAAATTAAAGGGGCTAAACGAATTTACAGCCTACAAGGGGCATACCCCAGGGAGGACAAAGAAAGAAAAGAAAATAAAAGAAAATGGAAATGAACGACTCGTCACAACCCGACGAGAATAAGCTAAAGCAAAATTACAAACAAGCTATGATACTGGGTGTTTCATCCTCATCTAACAGAGGAGAAGGAAACACCACACAAAACAATGGAACAACCTTCTTGTAGCACCTACTTTTGAAGACAATTGAACTTCCCTAATGTTGGAGCTAGGATTTGATAAGGCAACCAAATTGCTGTTTAACATGACATGAGGTGAGAGAAGAGAACCTCTTTGAGTGCAGTGAACCGTAAGCTTGAAGTGGTTATGGAACCTTGTAATAGCATGAGCATGGAATAAGCACATAGTAGCAGCAGAGCAACCAGATTCTGGGCAGCACTTAGCATGGAACAAGGCAGCAATTGTAACTTGACAGTAGCGATCAGTCCATGAAAATGGATGAGTAGCATCACAGCGAGAGGAAACCCCCTCCCTGAAGGGGTTCAAACTTGCCAGGGACATCCCCCCATGGCTAGGCAATAAGTAACCACGAGCATTTGAAGCAATGAATTGTAGTATAGCCATTGAACAGTCACGGATCAGAGCAATAAGTAACCAAGTTGGCACGCACAGCACTGGCATTGCAAATTTTGGTAAAATTGGACAGCATTTTGTTTGTTTTTTGCAATCCAGCACACGGCTGCCATGTCTTCTGTAATGCAGCAACATAACAAACAGCAGCAGCAAGCTCTAATGCAATAGCAGTAGCACTCTAAATGGAAACAATAACAGCAACAACATGTCTACATGGCTACGGGAAGAGAGCCACATGTGGCAGCATGAGCAAAAGTGCAGCAATAACTAGAACATTAGCAGATAGCTAAGCTAACAATGAGAACAAAATTTGTTGTTGCAACAACCCTTGCAACAACCATATTGCAACAACCCTTGCAATATTGAACAGAATTTACCGAACTGGATTGAAGCACTGCCAAAAACAATCAAATCCAAGTAATAAAGGAAGAAGGAAAGGGACCCATTGGATAGAGGCCTCACACACCCACACCGTCATGACCTCTCCCTCCCACTCTTCTATTGATGTACTCACAATGGGTCCAGGGGCCTACCAAACTCCCTCTACTCACAACATGCCCTTTTATAAATTTCACTCAAAAGGAAGGATGAGGTTCAAACACTGGCTCACAGGGAACACACATTTTAGTAGGTCACTATCTCACATTTTGATATCCACACATACGTAGGAACAAGGACATAATCACATAGTATCCACTGCATCAAAATTATAGATAACTACCTGTATATATAGAAGTAGTAGCAGGATATCTCAAGGTACTTGGAACCTTGTGGAACTGTGAAGTTAGCCAATGTGAATGGACGGGTTTTGTTGATGATACTTGCAATTGTGAAAACCCTTGCGAAGAATAATTTTCCTTTTCGTGGAAGCTATGAGAAGATTTTTCAAGAGAGCAATGGACTTTTTCTAAGCATGGTTGAAATGATTGCCGAGTTTGAGCCAACAATGCAAGAGCACTTGCGGCGGATAGAAAAGGGTGAGATTCGTTACCATTATTTGAGTCACAAAATTCAAAATGAGTTGATACAAATGTTAGCCGAGGAAGTGAAAAGTGTAATTGTGTCAAAGATCGCACTTGCAAAATATTTTTCGGTCATACTTGATTGTACTCCGGATATAAGCCATCAAGAACAAATGTCTCTAGTTTTACGATGTATGGATGTTTCAACAAGTCCAATTACGGTGAAAGAGTTCTTTTTAGAATTCTTGAAGGTGGATGATACATCAGGGATGGGACTTTTTGGTGAACTTCAAGAAGCGTTGGTTAACCTTAAACTTGATATTGGTGACTTGAGAGGACAAGGCTATGACAATGGCTCTAACTTGAAAGGCAAAAACAAAGGCGTTCAAATGAGAGTACTTGAACTCAATCCTAGAGCATTCTATACGTCGTGTGGTTGTCATAGTCTTAACCTTGTGCTTTGTGATATGGCCAACTCTTCTTCGAAAGCAAAAACATTTTTCGGTGTGGTACAACGCATATATGTATTGTTTTCATCTTCTGTTCAACGATGGGCAATTTTGAAAGATAATCTAAAGGAAGGCCTCACGGTTAAGGCGTTGTCGCAAACGCGTTGGTAAAGTCGCATTGAAAGTGTTAAACCACTAAGATATCATGCTTCACAAATTAGAGATGCTTTAGTTGACTTGGCCAATAATCCTACCACAGATGGGATGGCAAAAAGTGAAGCTATGTCCCTAGTAAAGTATGAAATTGAGAGTTTTGAGTTCTTGTGTGCTATTGTTATTTGGTACAATTTGTTGTTTGTTGTGAACTCCGTTAGCAAGCTCCTTCAAAGTCAAGATATGGATATAGCGGTTGCCGTAAAGCAACTAGACGGGCTTGTTTCCTATTTTAAAAGGTATAGAGAAGAAGGTTTCATGAATGCTATGGTTGAAGCTAAAGAAATGGCAAGTGAATTGGGAGTTGAACCTATATTTGTTGAAAAGAGCATCATTTGTAGAAAGAAACAATTTGACGAGATTATTAGTGAGGAGGTGACCCAGTCGGCTCAAGAATCATTCAGAGTTGGTTACTTTTTGTATATTGTTTTTTTGGATAATTACTTTTTGTATATTGTTGATTAAGCTCTTTCTTCGCTTAAGAATAGATTTGAACAATTCAAAGTATATGAGGCAAACTTTGGCTTTTTGTTTGACTTGAAAAGGTGCACTGATGAAAAGTTGAAGAGGGTTGTGTGAACCTTGAAGGATGTTTAAAACATGGTGGGATTTCTGATATTGATGGAAGAGATTTATTGATGGAGCTGAAAGTCTTGCAAGATATATTGCCTAAAGAAGTCAACAAACCAATTGAAGTGCTCAATCATCTACAATTGAAGGAAAATTGTTTCCCAAACTCATGGATTGCTTATAGAATACTTTTTACTATTCCGGTTACGGTAGCATCGGGGGAAAGAAGCTTTTCAAAGTTGAAGATGATCAAAAACTACCTTTGATCAACCATGTCACAAGAAAGATTGAATGGATTAGCAATGTTATCCATTGAAAATGATTTCGCATCAAAACTAGATTATGGAAGTTTGATTGATTTGTTTGCCTCTAAAAATGCAAGAAGAGTGATATTCAAGTGATACATATTAGTTTTTGTAATGTTTAAGTAACTTTTGTGACTTCTAAATTCAAATTCTTGTAAATTTTTTAGTTTATATCTTTTGAAATTATAGTGCTTCTTTAAATGTGAAGGGCCCCAATTTTTTTTTTTTGGGTAATTTAGCTTGAAATTAAAAGGGGTTAAGCGAATGTACAGCCTACAAGGGGCATACCCCAGGGAGGACAAAACAAAATAAAGCAAAGAATAGAAAAATTGCGTACCCCCGACACAACCGCCAGGGGAATATGAAATCCAGCACAACCCGCTGGGATGGGGATACATATGATTTAAAACAGAATTGCGTACTCCCCGGCACAACCCGCCAGGGTGGGAAAATAGGAAAATTTGCAACAACCCGGAAATCTCAGGGCCGGGCCTGGGTGTGAGCACCCATGAGTGAACCGATGGTAGCAAGATCTGGTCTCCAAAGACCCATTTCTACAATAATAGAACATAGATCAGCAAGAGAACATGGGAAAGAACTAGAAATGATCCAAACAAACAGAGTTTTTGAGGGGGAGTGCAATCTCTCTCTAGTAGGGGTGAACAAAAAAAAACAGAGAACTGGACCGAACCGAGTTTTTTTTCCAGTTTTTTTCTTTGACCGGTTCGGTTCGGTTTATAGAAATCTGAAAATTTAAAAACCGGTTTGGTTCCCGGTTCAAATGATGTTTAACGTGAACCGAACCGAACTGAACTGAACTAGTATATATATACACCTTGAAAAATTAAAGGGCCAGGGATCAATTCAAGACCTTGCATGTAGAAGTCGTGGTCTTTACCGCTGGGCTAACCAACTCTTGCTGATTATAGCACATACTTACTATATTTATTACATACTTTTTAGTTATGACCTATATATACATTTAACATTCCCACTCCCACGTCTGAGAACCATTGAAATCTAATCCTCTCGCCTCTCTCTCTCTCTCTCTAGAACAATCCGATCTAATCCTCTCGCCTCTCTCTCTCTCTCTCTCTCTCTCTCTCTCGAACAATTTGAGAACACATTGAATCGCTAAAACCCTCATCCCGCCGCCCTCCCTTTCGTCTCCAAGTCTCTTTCTCAAGTAATCAAAGTCTCAACACCACCGTCTGACTCGAGATGCCCATCGACACTGAGATCTGTTCGTTTTTGGGCGATTCGTGTTTTTCCAAATCATATCATGGATTTGTGGTCTGTAGAGGGATTCAATACATGGGGGTAAGTTCCAAATCATATCATGGATTTGTCTCTCGGCGAGATCTGTTCGTTTTTGGGCAATGTGTATATGTGTGTATACAATGTTTGTGATTGTAAATCTCTCTCAAATATGTGTAAAATCTATAGATGTATAATATGTGTATATGTCGGTATAAAAGTATGTGTTTAAGTATATATATGCACCTGTGATTCTGGATATATATCTGTATACTACTCTAGATCTGTATCTGATTCTTCCCCTTCTTTTTTTTGTGTCGATTCTTGTTGAGTTTTTCTGCTTCCTGTCAAGAGAACCGAACCGATCACCAAACCGAACCGGCCAGTTCAAAACCAGTTTCGGTTCCTTGTTCTCTCCGAACCGGTTTTACTCGGTTCACTCAAAATCCCTCCCAAACCGGACCGGACCGAACCGAACTGGTTACACCCCTACTCTCTAGAATGGATAGAGAGGCTCTCAACCCCTCTTGCACCATTAACTTCAAGTTCTCTTCACACTTCATTTCGTAATTTGAGGCTTATTATTAGTAACTTTTTTAGTAACTTTTTTGGTCTCCAAAGTATTGATCAGGTCTCATTTGAGTCTCCAATGTAAATATTGTTGATACTTAGTCCTCATTGTTTTAAAATTTGTGTCAATTAAGTACCCAAAGCTACCGCCCTTAGTCCAAACCGTTAAAATGAGGGGCATTGCAGGTATTTTGCTTCTCTTTTGTTTCTCCCTCTCTCTTGAAAAACATTTTCGAAAACTGTTTTTTTTTAAGTTTTCAAAACAGTTTTTTTTAGTTTTTTAAATCAATTTCATTTAATAAATTATTGTAAAAAGAAATTGAAAATTATTTTTTTAAAAGTAAAAGATTATGTAAAAAATCTTTCAGGAAAAAAAGCTTTTGGAAAAATAATACAGTAGTCGAAAAATAGGCTTTTTACAAAACAAATTGGTTTTTTTTTGTTTTGAAAGCAATTATTTCTTTTAAAAATAGTTTTTATTATAGTTTTTGAAAAGATTAAAAGATTTGAAAATAGCTTTTTTTTAATTTTAAATTGAAAACATTTTTAAAAAGAGGAATTTAATTAGACATCCTGTTTGAAAATTGTACTTATGTTGCTATCCTATAGGATTTGAATACTTATATTTACATCCCGACATTGGATATTTGGACCTTTATGCGGTTATGCCCTTATTTATTCCATTATTTATGTTATTAATATATATATATATATAGGTTCCACTTCTAGTCCGGACTCCGGACTTCCGGACCTCCGTGATCCGAGCATTTTTTTGACGATCCGATCCGTCCAATGTGTTCAGAAGGTGTTTTCAAGGGTCCACGCGGAAAATCTTCAAAAAAAAATATCGGGAAGGGCTTGATCCAAGCAGTTTTCGCAAAAACTTTATATTTACAGTTTTTGCGAAAACTGCTTGGATCAAGCCCTTCCCGGTATTTTTTTTTGAAGATTTCCCGCGTGGACCTTGGAAAACACCTTTTGAACACATTGGACGGCTCGGATTTTCCCAAAACATTTTGCAACACAAAAAAAAATGGGATTTTCCTTCAATCCAGGGGTCCGGATAGGAAAATCCCCGTATATATATATATATATTGTAAGATCAACCAATTATCTTTCCCTTCATTAGTTTTGCATGATGTTGTTTATTGTTCCCAATATTTTCAGGATTATCACATTGATTCCTAAATGGCTGGTGTTAGTTTCCTTTTTAAATGAGATTTGGTTCCTATCCTTACTCATGGAACTCAACATTATCAAACCATTCATTTCATCACAAAATCTATTGTTCAAACCACCAAATCAAAAAACATTTTGCTCCTTTTAAAATTTTAACCGTGATTTTTCTTTATGTTTTTTTCATCCTAAATTCTTTAACATCTTAAAATTCTTTGCCTATATAGGGTAAAGATTTTTGGGATGAAAGCACAATGATTTTTGCCGTAATTCTTTACATTTTTATCCATCTTTGATCCAACAATGATCGTTAAAATTTTTAAGGGAGCCGCTATGCAGGCCAAATTCATAAAGGGAAGTTAAATAATAGTGAATATGGTTTATTTTTTTACCACTTTGGTGAAAAAATGGTAAATTAATCAACCTTGTTCATATGTCCTTTAAAAGAGGGTTATTTACACAGTAAATATGATTTATTGTTTTACCATTTCGGTGATTTCACATAATAAATATGATAATAAATCAATATAGTATTCATGATAAAACATAAAACGAGAGGGGGGGGGGGGGGGGGGGGAAGAAGAAGAAGCAAAATACCTGAAATGCCCCTCATTTTAATGGTTTGGATTAACGACCTTAGCCTTGGAGACTTGATTGATATAGATTTTTTGAAACGTTGGGGACTAAATATCAGCATTGTTCACATTGACGATAAAAATGAAATTCGATCAATACTTTAGGGACCAAAAGTTAATTAGCCTTCATCGATCTTTTACCATTTCGACTATCAGAGAAAACAAAATAATAGGGCCAAATAATATCATCGTAAAAAAATTGATTGATTCTAAATGAAAATTTACTTTTGCCATTAGCTTGAAATTAAAAGAGGCTAAGTGAATGCACAGCCTATAAGGGGCATACCCCAAGAGGAGAGGAGAAAAAAGAAAAGAAAAAGAAAGAAAAGGAAATTGGAAAATTTCGCTTAACCCCCCTTTAAAAGAACTATAGGGGAATTTAACATATGTTTCCTATCCTTCTAAAGTAGATGGAAAAGAAACACATGACAAAAGATTAAATAAGTACTAAAGCTAATACAATAAACTTGAGCTTCTCTCTAATATTTGAAATTCACTCTTGAGCTTGGAAAAGCTCGCAAAACACTGAAAGTTCACTTGGGACAGATGCACTAGGTGTTCTCACTAGAAAATGAGATGGGCCGAAATATGTGGAGATTTCACGGCCTAATTGATGAAGCTGATGGCAGATTATACAATAGCTTGCTGCTACTAGAACATGGCTAGTAAGCATCCAAACACTCACTCGGCCTACCTGCTAGTGATACTAGTTGGCCTCCAACTGAGCTAAACAATTCATGAAAACCAAAATGGTTGCTGCAACTAAAGTGCCAAGCTACTGGAGGACATCCCCCTCCCAAAGGGATATCAAAAAACTCCAAGGGACAGCCCCCCAAGGATAGGCCAAAAGTAATCAAGAGGACAAGCCTCTCAAAACAACAAACATTAAATAAACAATTAAATGACAAGGCAAAAGTGAGCATCACATTGCCCAGATGCATGAATTATGAGAGATCGACAGCAGGAACAAATGAGACCCTAAGGGCAGCCCCCTTAGATAGGTTACACCCAACTCAGTGGGAGCATATTCCAACCGATGAGACTCTCTGTAAATCTGGGTATCAACCCATTTGACTGACCTCAACACTAGCAGACCATAAATATGACAACAATATGGAATCTTGCATATAGTAGCAAACAACCCAAACTTGAGCAAGCATCACTTTGCTCAAATGCTACAAAGCAAATAAACAACACCCAACACAGTGGTGCATATAGTAGCAAACAACCATAAAAATGAGACAATCTGGGCAGCAAATCTCAACACTAGCAAGTCACAACAGACCTCAGCACTAGCAGGTCACAACAGACCTCAGCACTAGCAAGTCATAATCTGGGTAGCAAACAACAAAAATGATAACAATATGGAATGCATCTTGCAAAATTAATTCTCAACAAGACAAGAAACACTACAAAATACCAAATGGATTGCTGGGATGACAAAATGTAGGCGAAGGGTTAGCAATTTCTCTCTCTTGCGATTCCTGGTAAACCCTAGATATGGCGGACGATACTGTTAAAGCCATGAAGGATCTAGGCTCTAGAGTTGTAGATTCCAACATTGTTTAGGAAGAAACTAATAGGGTCGGTGCACTCCACTTGCAGTTCAAAAACTGCAGCAGATGGAAACCACATTCAAAGCAAGCTTCTAGTTCCAGGTACTACTTACACTACACCCACTAAATTCACCCCATTCAGACCCTTGATCTTTACCCTACTAGTCTACAACCCCTTGAACCCAGCATAGGTCGGGTACAAAGCTCCATCCCAAAAAACCCTAACTTCAAAAAACCAGAATCAATGTTAGATGCAGTAACATCTGATGTCGATCTTGAACCTAGCCAAACCCATGGACCCTCAAACCCTCAAACACCATTGATATCCCAACCAATCCTTCTTTTGGCCCTCATAGTCCAAAATTCTGCCCACAAACTTCGAGAACTTTTCAAGCAGGCAGAGGATCGATTGGAGGGTGAGGAAAAGATAGCAACCGTAGTTCAAGCTATAGAGGAAAAAATGCAGAAATCTAGAACGAAGGTCGACTGTACTGAGCTCAAAACTCAACTTAATCAACTCTAGGCTTAGGAAATCTCCCCTGAAGGTCCATCTCCAAGCACAAATGCAGGTAACTATTTGAAAATAGGTTTTCATTATCCTACTTCCCCTCCAACATCCCTATCCTCACAAGCCCCTACTGAAATAGATCCTCAAAACAAACCTGCTCCCAAAACCCAACCTACAGACCGCAATACTACTCAACAAACCAAAATCAAGGACTGGGCCTCTCTTTTCCATACCCAAAGTCGTTCAAATATCATGAAACTTAGCCATTATCCTGAATCACAACAAGGGGAAAATGTTGTTGTGGAATTGGAAGACTCTTATTTTAATGATAGGTCTTGGAATAACTGCCTTATTGGGTATTTTTTGGATGGAAAAATGGCTTTCCCTCTGCTTAGTGCCACAACTAAGAAAATTTGGAAAGACTGTGGCCGAATCAAGATTAAACAAGTGGGGGCTTGTTTTTTCTTTGAATTTGAATTTCAAGAGGAGGAGACTAAAATCAAAGTACTTGAGGGTGGACCATTTCTTCTCCAGGAGGTACCTTGTTCTGAAGGACTGACATAGAATGCTAGTTCCATCCAATGATCATCCTTCAACTATTCCAGCATGGGTCAAAATCCACAAGCTTCCTTTAGAATGTTGGACTGAGGAGGGATTTAGCCGCATAGCTAGCACCATAGGTAAACCACTTCATGTGGACATTACCACTGCACAACAACAGAGGCTTGACTTTGGTAGAGTTTATGTTGAGATTTCAGCTGAATCGGAACTTCCCAAAGTTATTCAAATAAAAAATGGGTATGACTCAGTCTCTGTCTCTATAGAATATCAATGGCTTCCCTCAAAATGTACCTTGTGTAAAGTTTTTGAGCATACATGTAAGCATAAGGCTGAACTTAGGCCACAAGTAATGATGAAGCATGGCAGTAGATTGGTAAAGCCCTTGGTGATACTCACTAAGGTGGTTCCCAATGTAGCAGGAGCTGCCTTTGTCATGCAACCTGATAAGGAAGGTACTGTTATTGAAGATTCTCCAAGTGAAGCATCAGATGATTTGGGTGAATCTGACTACCCTCTTCTTGCTCCCCTTAAGCCAACTAATGTCAGTTCTTTTTTTTTTTTTTTGGGTAAACAAGCTTGAAATAGAAAAAAGGCTAACCGGATGTACAGCCTACAAGGGGCATACCCCAGGAAGACAAAATAAAATAAAGAAAGAAAAGAAGAAGAAAACAAAACAAAAAGTGCGAAACCGACAACAACCGGAATGGAAATAAATAGGGAAGGCCAAGATTGGCAACATGGGGAAACCTAATTGAAAGGGAATTCATGACAAGAATTTAAAAAATAAGAGAAGTGTTTCTAAGCCATCTATGGAGAGGGCAAAGAAACACTCAAAAGGTATCTAAAATGATCCTCATTGAAGCTTGAGCATGGGAACAGCAATGGAACTTGGACTTAACAGAGGAAAAACGGGCAGTGACGTCAGCATGGAGCTTCTCTCACTGGCGATTTGGGCGAACGGGGTGTCTCCTTCATCTTCTTCCTTGTGAAACCCTAAAAGAGCACATGGAAGAAGGCATAATCTCGGATCCTGATAGCCTTGGTACTAAGGTAATCGATTCCAATGAAGTTAGAAAGAGGCAAAGGGCCCAACTTGCCATTCCCCCACAATACTCAGAACTGAGCTCTGAAGTATGCGATACCTCACTCCGTGTAGCAACTACGGGCTCTCCGATCTACAACAATCCTTTGAAACCGGGTGGGGGGTTCTCCACACCCACAAAATTTAAACCTTTCAAACCATTAGATCTTTACCCACAACGCCAGAGCTTTTCTGTTACCGATTCTCAGGAATCCAAGATAGAAGATGTTGCTTCTGTAGCTGGTTCAGATTCAAGAAACCCCAATTCTGTTAACTCACCTCAAAATCCCCCTCTTCAACAGAGCGGTACTCACACCTCTGTTCCAGTACAAACCCTAAAGTCTTCCCCCCATAGCCCTAGCAAATCGAGCCCTAACTCAACCCGCAAGCTCCTCGAGGTTTTCCAACTAGAGAGTGAGTGCTTGGACAGCAAGGAGAGGCTGGCTACGCTAGTCCATTCGATTGAAGTTGAAATGCAACAGTCAAGGATAAAGGTTGATTGCTCAGAGCTGAAGACTCAACTAAATCAACTGCGGGATAAAGTGAACAACCCAGAAGATCCGTCATCTAGTTCAGACAAAGGTGATATTCTAAAAATTGGCTTTCATTACCTGTAGACACCCCAATTTTGAACCCGGGACGCGCTCGAGCATTCCCAATGATGAAACGGACCAATCATGACTACCCGAAAATTGTGAAAATGGCTGGAACTTGATCACAATCAACCAAACACCACCCAAACAACCAAAACAGCCCAAACCAACCCAAGCATTGTTGAACCAAGCCAAACCATCAATCTGCCACCAAGAACCTTGAGCGCTCAAGCTTGAGGCCTTGAGCGCTCAAACCCCTGAGAAACACCTTGAGCGCTCAAGCCCACGGCTTTGAGCGCTCAACTCTGATCCAGTCAGCAACTTGCAGAGTATCTCATCATGAGATTTTCTGCATGGGAGCGTCTTGGGTGATCTTCTACGATCCTTATGCGTATAATACACTCTAACATAACCCTAAAACTACAGCTAAAACTACTCCTAACCCAAAACCCACTTCCTCTCTCTCCTCTCTTCCCTCCCACTCACTGCCTACTTAAACCACTCACCACCCCCTAGTTTGGGGGTTACGAACTCTCATACTCCAGCTCTCAATCCACCCAGAATTCGTTGTTCTCTCTCTCTCTCTACAAAAACCACCTACATTCCATCAAAACCACTCACAAAAGCCACTCTTCAAACCCAAAAATTGGATCTTTAATCATCAATTAACCTCACACACTATACCATCCATCCGGAATACTAAGCAAAACACCCATTACTGTCCATTCCCAAAACCACAAACAAGTTCAAGCCTTCAAACCAGTCAAAAGGTAGTTAAACATGTGATTTGCTCACTGTTTGGTCCGTCTGAGGAAGATCAATGAGTTCAAGCAAGTTCTTCATACTTGCATTGAACTCACAAAGGTCAAAAAGTTGTTCAAAAACATTTTCAAAATCTGCAGTGACAATAGAGTTTGAGCGCTCAAGCCTCAGGCTTTGAGCGCTCAATCCCAGTTCTGAACAGTTTCTGTTTTGCTGAGTGTTGGGCTTTCTCTTGGTTTTGATCGTTATTTAATAGTTAACTATGCTCATGTAGTTCTTAAAACAGCTTATTTATATCTCAAAATCACTTGCATGAGTGTAGGTTAACTATTTTAGGGTGATCAAGCACCAAAACCTTTGAAAATCTTGTATTTGAATGCAAAAACAGTGACTGTTTAGCTTCATAAACCTTCATTTTATATGTTAATGGTCCTGAGAATCACCCTAAATCTATTTTCAAGTTAGAAATCAGAAAGCCACATTATGGGTTGAGCGCTCAAGGTCACACGTTTGAGCGCTCAAGCTGTTCTTGGCTCAGTTGTTGATTATTGGTGGTTTCAAGGATGGATCATGGTTTTGCTTGTCTCTGATGTGTGTGAGTTGTTATTCCTGTGTTTGAGATCTGGATCCCTCTCTTTCTTCCATTCCCAAACATTTTCTTCATTAATTTGGGGTGATTCTCTTCTTTTCGTCATTCTTTCGGAGATCAAACTATCTGTTTTCTCCTAATTCTCCATGAAAAATGTTTTATTAATGTTTGATCATGTAAAGAATGAGTAAAGAAGTGATGAAAGGGCTTGAATTCACAGAAGTCAGAATGTAGTTTGAGCGCTCAATCCATGAGCCTTGAGCGCTCAAACTGGTTTGGAAGGTTGAGCGCTCAAGCCATCACCCTTGAGCGCTCAATCCCTATTCTGGGATCCAGGTTGTAAGTCAATGTAGTGATTCTCATGTTCATAATTCCTTGGGTTGATTGTATAGTTTTTGTTGTAATTTATTCCTGTAAATATTTGTAGTAATTTCTGTTATTTTTATCATCACCATTCATGTAGGTCAAGTGCACAAGCATTCACCGTAGAATCGCATCTTTTGCGTATATATACTGTTGTTATGTGGTTCCCATTCCCGTATCCCCATTTCGTGTTTAAAATCAAATTTGAAATATTTTCAAAATCCCACAAAATGTTGAGTAGAGACCGGTTCATGGACTGGGCGAGAGGGGTGCCGTAAAACCCTTCCTCTCTCGTAACCAAACCCCCGAATCCGAGAAATCTTTGGTTACGCTATGATCAGTGAAATCTTTTTCAATGGGCCAACGAGTCATGTTTTTTTTATCGGTTTCTCGGGTTCGGACCTCAAATTCGGGTGGCGACTCTAACAATCACAATCTTTTTCGCACGATCCTGGTGGGCCGTCCACAATTACCCCTCAGATTCACCAAATAACCTACCTACACAACTACAGAAAGACAAAGAGACCCAACCTATAAAACCCATTCAGATCCAAAATACCCTTCCCAAATCCACCCAACAACCTAACACCAAGGACTGGGCCTCTTTGTTTCGTACACAAGGCCCTTCTAGGATTATGAAGCTCCGTCACCACCCGGAGCTTCAGCAAGAAGATAGTGCAGTGGTTGAGTTGGAGGAAAATGATATCAATGATAAGACCTGGAGTCATTGTTTAGTTGGGCATTTCCTGGATGGGAAGATGCCCTTTCCTCTGCTCAGCTCCACTGCGAGGAAAATTTGGAAAGATCATGGAACGATCAGCATCAAACAGATTGGAGCTTGCTATTTCTTTGAATTCCAAGATGAAGAAACAAAGCTTAAGGTTCTGGAGGGTGGCCCGTACTTCTTTTCCCGGAGGTATTTGGTTCTTAAGGAGTGGCATAGGATGTTGGTCCCGTCCACAGAGCATCCAGCCACCATCCCAGCCTGGGTTAAACTACACAAACTACCTCTTGAATGCTGGACAGAGGAGTGTTTTAGCCGAATAGCAAGTACTATAGGCAAGCCTCTCCATGTGGATATTGCTACTGCTACACAACATAGAATAGATTTTGCTCGGGTGTGTATAGAGATTTCAGCCAAAACAAACCTTCCCAAAGTTGTCCAGATAACCATGGGGCATGATTCAGTTAATGTCCCTGTTGAGTATCAGTGGATTCCTCCCAGTTGCAGCTTGTGTAATGTATTTGGCCATACCTGCAAACCCAAGGCTGATCAGCAAGCTACAAACAACGATGAGGCTTGGAAATTAATAGGGGAGGCTCTTGGAGGAGGAGGGGATGCCCTTGAAGCAGTTACTAAGACAGTCCCAAGTATTCAAACTGATATAGTTCTTTGTGAGGATGTGGAAACTGATGAATCTGATGCAGAAGGAACTGATCCAAGTATGGCAAGAGTTGGAGCTTCTCACAATATTCCCACAAGCACCAGCAGCCCAAAGCTCAAAATAGCCAATCCCCCAGTTCTTATCCCAAGAGGTAAACTTGTGGTTGAGGTCAATCTAGAGAGCAAGATAGAAGTGGGCTCCAAACCACTGCTGGAACCTGATCCTGGGCCACTAATTATACCTACAGACCAGGGTACCTCTACTGGTAGCAAGGTAGCATCAAGGGAGTCAGTAGACTTCAGATCCAGTTCAAGCAAAAAGAAGAGTAAAAAGCAAAACAAGAGCAAGCCAGCAGCCCTGTCAAATAAGCACTGATGCAGCATCATTGTATCCTTTTTGGGCATACTACTTCCCATTCAATGCCTTTACTGTTATTAATAATTCTATGACTTGCTCTGATTTACACATTGGTTTTTGGAATTTAAGAGGTCTTAATGACCCTCTTAAACAAAAAGAAGCTAAGTCTTTTTTGAAAAACAATAACTTGTCCTTGTTTGGCTTGATAGAGCATAAAATCAAACAACCTAATGCTGGAAGAGTCTTAAACTTTATATGTCCTAATTGGAAATACACTCATAACTATGATCATGCTCCTATTGGGAGGCTTTTGGTTTGCTGGGATCCAATGATCTTGATTGTCAATCCCATTTCTCAGTCTGCCCAATTTATCCACTGTGAGATTGGGCTGCTAAATAGTGACATTAGTTTTGTTGCTACCTTTGTTTATGGTGCCAATTCTTACATTGAGAGACAAGATCTCTGGCATTCTATGGTCAACTTCAAAAGCATCAGTTCTTGGATTGTTTTTGGGGACTTCAACTCTGTCAGAAATCCCAAGAAAAATCTAGTGCTAACACCCTTTGGCCTCCTTACATGGATGATTTGAACTCGTGTCTGTACACCACTGAACTTGATGATCTTAGATATTCTGGGTGTTTCTTCACCTGGTCTAATAGACAGGACCCTCCAAATCATGTGTCTACCAAGATAGACAGAGTTCTCGTGAATGATAGTTGGATTAGATCCTTCCCTCAATCAAGTGCTTATTTTCCCACACCTGGTATATCTGACCATTCCCCAGCCCTAGTCCATCTTATTCCTCCTCCTAAAAGAAGCCCTAGACCTTTTCGATTCTTTGATTTTTTGGCTTAACATCCTCAATTCCTCACATTAGTGCAGAGGGTGTGGAGGGAGGTCATTTTGGGCAATCCCATGTACTGCATTGTGGAGAAACTCAGAATCCTTCAGGCTGAACTTAAAGTTCTCAATTCTAAAGAATTCAGTTGTATATCTAAAAGGGTTGTTGATTCTAAACAGCAGCTGGATGTCCTCCAGCAACAATTAGGATTTGATCCCTCCAATCCTGTCATCCAAATCCAGGAGAAAAATGTATATAAACAGTACATTACCTTGGCTAAAGCTGAGGATAGTTTTGCGAGGCAAAAGTCTAGAATCCAGTGGCTCAAACTTGGGGATCAGTGCACCTCCTTTTTCAAGTCCATTAACAACAACAGAAACAGGAGTAAAATCACTACACTGACCCTTAGTGACTCTACTGTTACACATGACCCCAAGGAGATTAAGGGGGCTTTTGTTAACTTCTATGCTGCCCTCCTGGGTACACCTCATGTATCACCTTACTCTGGGACTGCTAGAGTTGAGCAGCTCTGTGGACGGTCGATTTCCACCGGTTGGGTTTTTGAAACGATTCGAAAAATAGATAGAGTCGCCCCCCGGGTTTTTGGAAAATGATTTGGGACCCGAGAAACCAATTTGAAAGTGATCGAGAAAATGACTCATAAAACAATTTGGAAACCAGAGATTCGTTTCGGATTCGGGAGCCAGGTTACGAACGGGGAAGGGTTTTAATGCACCCCGTTCGCCCGATTAAAAATCGGTCTTTACTAAACATTTGTGGGATTTTTAGAAAACAATTTTGTTGCTGAATATTAACAGATAAGTATTTCAAATCAAACAAAGCAGACGATAATAATGAAAAAGCAAATGACTAATACGTAATTTACAGTAAACATGCGAAAATCCAAACTTCAAACTGTTCATGCAAGGCACTGTTCAAAATTTCGGATTTTACCAGAAAAATGTGCCGTGCGGCACACTGGGTGTACCGTGCAGTACAGAGAGTGTGCCGTGCGGCACTGTTCATCGGTCAATGGTCAAATTTTCAAAGGAGTACCGTACAGTACTCCACGTGTACCGTGCGGCACAGTAGGAGTGCCGTGCGGCACTATTGGCTGCACAACAGTTTAAAACTTTGGTTTTCGAAAAGACTGAAATGAAGCACATACAAGGCATGGAATACGGTAAAAATTAGACTACTTTGAATGGGAAAACAGTGTGTTTAAGTACGGAATGTTCCTCCTCGTTGAATCGCTCCGTACGAGGCGATGTTTTCACCGTACGACGCAACCGGAAGGTATGAAATCAAACTGGTTTTGATGTAACATGGGTATACCAAGTGTGGAGATGATATAGGGGATCATTCCACACTTGGTACCCCTCCCCTCAGGGTACCAAACTTAAGAAATTTGGCGAAACGGGATTATACCTCGGTTTTGAACTTTCGGATTGAAATACTTCTGAGACCTCTGAATGTGGTTTGAACTCTTTCTGGACTCCCAACTTCAATATGATGTAATGGCAAAGATGATGAATGACTAGGATTTGAACCGAATTGGAGTGGCTACCTCACGGTTTTTAGAGCCGAAAACAGAGGGTTGGGTTTTTTATTGGATTTGCTTCGGGAAGGAGAGTAAGGTTGCTTTCTGGAGACTATAAGTGAGTATGAAGATGGTTTGTAACCAAGGAAGTGTTGTAAACTTTAGTGATAGAGCTTCATGATTTTTCTTCACAATTTTTTCCCGATCCTTATTTCCGTTGCAATCGATTGATATTTATAGGGAAAGAGTGATCTTGATCTCCAAGTTTTCTTCCTCACCACTCAAAGAAATGATGGCCACTTCATAGCCTTGAAGCCTTGCACGAAACCATGATGAGCAGGGGAACGAATTCGTCAACATTTGAGCTGCTGGGAATTCTGCAAAAGCTGTGTGACAAGTGACAGTGCCGTACGGCACCTAAACTGTGCCGTGCGGCACATCTGACCGCCAAAATTCAAAAATCTGCCGTACGTGACTCTGGCTGTGCCGTGTGTGAGAGATGAGTACCGTGCGGTACTGTTGACTGAGTTGACTTGGAGATTTCAATCCGAGAGTTCTTCCGGGCATTTCCTTTCATCATTGGGGATTAAGATGTACGTGAACGTCCCATTTTGGGGTGTCTACAGTTGCCCCTCTTTGACGAGGCTTACAATCATTGTGTGATGGAAGTCGCGTCAAAGATAGAAGACACCCCTCGATGTGAACGTCTTCGCACAAACAAGCAAGTAAATATGATGCATGCGGTCGTGCTTGAAAAGAGCTGCCTATGTACCCCATTGTAGGGATCAGACCAGCGTAGTTCATCAGGGCTTAACGTAAAACGTAAATTGGTGACTAGAAAACATACCTTGATCGGTTTACAGGAATTGTCACTCTGTCTTTCAACGAGGGAAAAACGAATGATGTGCTGTCAATGTAACCAGCGAGATAGAAACCAGTTGGTGCTTGAGAGAATTGTCGTTAACGCCAGAGAGGACTTACGAAACCACTTGAGTGTTTGGATATTGTTGTTAATGCCGTCGGGGACTTACGAAACCGTTGGTACTGAGGAAACCTTGCTGTTAATGCCGGAGAGGACTTACGAAACCATTGGTGCAGAGAAAATTGGTGTTAATGCTGGAGAGGACTTACGAAACCATTAGTGCTTGATATAACTGTTGTTGATGTCGTTGAGGACTTACTAAGTCAGCTGATGTCTTGAGAAAACCTTTGTTAATGCCAGAGAGGGCTTATGAAACCATTCTGAGTGCTTGACTACTGTTCGTTAATGCCGGAGAGGACTTACGAAACCATTCGGTGCTTGAGATAACCGTTGTTAATGCCGGAGAGGACTTACGAAACCACTTGAGTGCTTGATAACCGTTGTTAATGCCGGAGAGGACTTACGAAACCAGAAACCATTCGGTGCTTGAAAACCTTTGTTATTAGTGCCGGAGAGGACTTACGAAACCATTTGATGTTGATAAAACTCTGATGTTAATGCCGGAGAGGACTTACGAAACCATTTGATGCTGAGACAACTGTTGTTAATGCCGGAGAGGACTTACGAAACCACTTGAGTGCTTGATAACCGTCGTTAATGCCGGAGAGGACTTACGAAACCACTTGTTATTTGAGGAAACCTTGCTGTTAGTGCCGGAGAGGACTTACAAAATCATTTTGTGCTAACAAAAAGGGGGGGTTTGACGGCGATCATTTCTTGAAAAATTCGACTTTTTGGTGCCAAAACCTTCAGATGTATACCGTACGGCATAAAAACTGCGACGTGCGGTGGAGTAGGAGTATCGTGCGGCAAAATCGGCAAAGGGATGTATCGTGCGGTACTTGAGGTGTGCCGCGCGGTAGAGGTGATGTGCCGTACGGCACAAGCGGTTTTTATAACCGCCCGAAATCGTTTTGTTTTCTCCTACTTTCAACACTTTCAAACTCTTCAGTCGGTTTGTTTCAGAGAGAGTAGGAGTCCGAAAATCACATTCCCTCATTTCCCTTTCTTTCTTCCTTCCTTCAAATCTTCTTCAATCTTCTGGTTCAATCACACCCAAAACCAAACTTTCCCGTCCGAGATACACTTACTATGGCCGATCCCGGAGAGGAACCAAACGGTTCGACCATGCCTGCCGCCGGTACGACGTCGTCGGCGCCTGAGGAGACCAGTACATCATCCGGCTCAACCGAGAGAGCCCCGCTCGTGAATATTCCGGCCGAATTGAGTCTGGTTGTTGCAGATTTGGTCCGAGAAGCCTCTCAATCGGCACCGATGGGGACTAAAACGTCATTATCTGGGCCGGAAATAGCACCGTCGGGACTTGGTGAAACTCGCATGGGCGAGGTATCGACTCCGGTGGAGGATCAGGAAATTATAGGCAGCAGCGGTCACGTTGGTAAGGACCGGAGTATTGTGCGGCACACTGTGAGTGCCGTGGGTGACGTCAGGAGTGCCGTGGGTGGTGATGACACTGTTGGTGACGACCAGAGCGCTGCTCGGTGTATTGAGAGTGTCGTGCGGGATACTGAGAGTGCTGCGGGAGGTGATCAGAGTGCTGGGGCTAGCCATGGAGATTTATCCTTCAGGTACGGGTGCTTCTCCTTCTGATATTGCGATGAGTCTCAGTGGGATTGATGTTGTTATAGAGAGAGCCCGTGCCCAGGAGAGTGAGTCTCAGACTGAGGGCATTCCGAGTGATATTCTGGAGGCCACTCTTATGACTGAGGTTGCTATAGGTGGTGAGAAGGTTGTGACTGACATACCGGTGACTCGGGGAGGTACCAGTGATAGGGATGTTCTGGTGGAGGATGTTATAGGAGGGAGTAGCACTGAGAGTGAGGAGATACCATTGGTGAGGCGTATCGCTCCAGGTCCGGCCATTGCGATTGGTACCGCCAGAGTGCCAGAGGAGAGTGCTGAGAGAGAGAGACAGAGGTTTCAGAACCTCCATTGTTTACTCCTGCTGTTGGTTCTTCCCGTAGGTCTGGTTTGACTTTGGCAGATACTTTGGAGGGGGCGAGAGATGAGGACATAGCAGCGACTTTGCAGGAGTTTCCTCGGTTTGAGAATGTCCTGGTTTAGGAGGGCATGGCATCCATTGTCAGGGATGTTGAGCAGGAGGAGAGAGAGAGAGAGACTGAGGTAGCCGCCAAGGAGGTACGTGTGACCATCGTCCGGGAGGTTGAGTTGGCATTGGAGCACAGAGCTCCTTTTACACCTGCCACTTATGTGCCACGGGTGCACTTCTTTGTTCCTCAGGGGTGTGACACATATACTCCCATGCTGCCCGTGTACTTGGATACGAATGTCATTCGCGACCGCTCGACCCACATCGCTTACAAAAATCTCTGGTATGCATCTTGTTTATTCCTTGCTGCTTGTATCTGTTTGCTATACATTCCTTTTGGCAATGACTGATAGAAATTGTGCTTATGTCTTTGTTTTGCAGACCCAGAGATCCTTGGGTGGTTATGGAGGTTCTGCGAGTTCTCTGGCATACTACCGTGCCTTGCCGTCAAGTGTGAGGGCCTTGGTTGATGCTTCTGGGTTCACCATCTTTATCCGGCTCTTGACAGTGACTCGGACAGACCGCAAGTTGATACGAGCCCTGGTGGAGAGGTGGTGGGATACCACCAATACTTTTCACTTCAGATTCGGGGAGATGACCATTACTCCCCTTGACTTTGCTGTGATCACTGGTCTGAGAGTTGGAGGTGAGCCCATCCCGTTTGACTCAGAGCTGTACTTGGACACTGCTGCTATAGAGCATTACTTGGGGAGGAGGCCTGGAGGCATTGAGCCGGGGGTGAGGTACACTGTCTTGGTGGATTTCTGGGACCACGAGCCGGGGTCAGAGGAGGAGGCTAGGCAGATGGCGAGGACTTACCTGTTGTACCTCTTTGGTGCTTCCCTGTTTCCGAACAGGCAGGGCATGGTGCACTTGGGTTGGCTACCAGCGCTGGAGAGCTTGGAGACTGCTGGGAGATTTGACTGGGGTGGTGCTGGCTTGTGCACCGTGTACTGTTTCTTGGGTTGCGTCTGCCGCGGAGTAGGTACGAGCCTTGGTGGCTACTGGAGAGTTCTAGAGGTAAAACTTGCTAGCATTTTTTTTTTTTTGGGTAATTTAGCTTGAAATTAAAAGGGGTTAAGCGAATGTACAGCCTACAAGGGGCATACCCCAGGGAGGACAAAACAAAAAATAAAAAAGAAAGAAAAATTGCGTGCTCCCCGGCACAGCCCGCCGGGTGGGGAAATGGTGGTCCTAGCACAACCCGCTAGGATAGGAATAATGGGCACTAAGGCCAATTTCACGATTACATAATACAAAAATATCACAACATAATTTACCCAAAAATATCACAACATATGTTGTCTTTCGGGCACAAAGGCCACCATTTGATTTTCCGGGCGTCCACTGCCCAACTGCCACTTGAAGTAATTAGACTTCAACCATTACGGTTGAATAGGTAAGTAAGGGGGCCCAAGAGACTAGAAAACTATATGGGCCCACAATTTTCTGACTAATGGCACAAATCGCCATTTTCAAAGCCACTTGCACCGCTTGGCCCGAAGGCTGTTGATTACGCAACTTGCATTGCTGCACATAAAGGCGTCCGGGCCTACCACATGGGTCGATCAGTCAACATGTAATAAGGTATACCACCTAAACAGTCAACATCCTTTGCAAACTTACTTTGCGTGTATTGACCCAAGAAAGGACCATGGTGTGCCATGCGTGTAATGGTCCAAGAAATAGGACATCTTCATGATTTCTATCCCTGCGTTCTCCCCAGTCGCAACATGGAACGTGAATTCCACTTCCCTTCTTCCCCAAACTCAACTGAGCCCAGAAATACAAAGAACAGAACCCATGAAACCAAACAACCGAAGCGCACAGAACTTGAAATCTAAGATAACTAATGAAAATGGAGCAAAAAGCACTGATATAATCCCATAAAAATTAACCCTCTGATGTAGAACAGCCTCAAAAGGGGCTCAAGGAATTTCAACGAAATAGGAACAAACGCAAGCGAAAGAAGTCCAGATCCAGTACTGTTTAGACATACCTCAGCGCCAGAATCCGCAATGGTATTACCCCTTCCACCGTGACACCAACGACACATAATGGAAGAGAACTGATGCGCAAGGACGTACAACAGCAGTAACGAAGCTGAGCTCACAATCTGCAGCGCGCTCGTATGTATTTCCCTCAATTCCTTGTGTTTGAGGACCCAGCCCAAATGTGAAGATATGAAGTAGGGTCTGGAACACCTAGGTATGGATGCCCTTAGAATAATCAGACTTCCTTGAATGATAACCATAGTGACCATGGTTTTCTACCTCACGTCTGTTGAATGGAAGGGGAGACGACCCCTTTGGTTGAGACAGTAGATGGACCCCGGGGGTGGGCGTGCTCAGAGGGTGAACCCCTTTGTTGAATGATAGCTCCATTTGTTGCAATAGCTTAACCTTGGACAGATTTGGAGATGAACCCCAACCTTGCGGATGGGTCTAGTTGTTGATGACCACAAAACCAACCAGATTGCTGGGTGATTTTGTTAAAAAAATTATGAGAGTGAAGGAGGGGAGTGCATTCTCTCTCTAGATTCTAGAGAGAGAAGCTCTCAACCCTCTCCTACTTTGGCCCAAGCCACTTGCAAATTTTCTTGCTAGCATTTCTCCTTTGTGTAAACCATAATAATGCTTCATCCATATTCCTTGACTTGATTGCTTTCTGAACAATACAGGTATGGGCTTATGAGGTTCTGGGAATATTTGCCCCAGCCAATTCGCATAGCAATGAGGATGTGCTTCAGCGTGCTTCCGCGTGCTGAGAAGTGGGGATTGGAGTACACAGGGGCAGGTGACCATAAGGGAGATTTGAGGAGCTTCAGACTTTTCCTTGATTCTACCACGGGAGATAGAGTAAGCTTCTTGGTGATCAACCTTTCAAGTTCTTTTGCACTTTCATTTTTGAAAATGACAAGCTCTCTTCCTTGCAGGTGAGGTGGAATGTTTGGCATAGGTCGCGCAGGGATTACCTGGTTAGGAGCAGGGAGTTGACACGGAGTCGAGTGTTGCTGGAGTGCCCGTACGGCTGGCGATGGTACTTGGGTGACAGAGTTTCTCGTCAATCCCTCGGGATTGACCATTTTAGAGTGCCTTCGCCCCTGCCTCCACTTGTTCAGAGGACTGAGGAGTATACTCGAGCTGAGATAGAGAGATATACAGTGTCGACGGAGGTGATCTTCAGTCCTTCGATAGACTATGAGGGCTACTTGAATACTCACTTGGCATATGATCTGAACATGGAGAATCGTTTGAGAGCTGCCCCTGCTTTACCTGAGTTGAGGAGGGAGATTGAGGTAGTGACTGCTGATGGAGCGCTAGGAGTAGTGACGGTGCCTCTTATTACTCTCACAGTTACTCTTGCCACGACAGAGGTGACTTCTGATTGCTTTATTTGCTTCAATTACTTCCTCATACCAATACCCCTGTATTGCTGATGCTTCTTTGTATTTCAGATTCCTGTTGAGTGGGCGGCGGCGTCATACCAGCTGGTGCAAGACTTGCAGGCTATGGTCCGTCAGTTTGTGATGGGCATGGTTCCAGTGGTACGCCCGCGAGCTGAGCCAGGAGTTGTACTTGGTCGTGGGCAGAGAGCCACCAGAGAGAGGACACCAGCTCGAGGTTCTAGGGAGGCTGGCAGAGGTACAGGCCGAGGTGCTGGAGAGGCTAGCAGAGGTAGAGAGACCAGCCGCGGCACTCGCAGGAGGAGAGAGAGTACCAGTAGTGAGAGAGGAGCTAGCCGAGGGGCTACCCCTAGTGCTAGAGCTGCTGAGGTACACATTAGACTTGCCTTTCCTTTCTTGTTGATCATGCATGCTTTTCATCATACCTGACAGACCTTTGTTGCTTGTACAGGGAGCGTCGGGTTCCCGGAGTGCTAGGCGTTCAGCGCCTTGAGCTACTTCAGTGACTCCACCTTCAGGCCGAGTCCTCCGTTCTTCTGAGAGACGGAGAGAGAGTGCACAGCAGAGGGAGGAGTCTCCGGAGAGCAGTAGTACTGAGGGTGATCCTGCTACGCCAGAGGAGTATAGACCTCGGGGACATGCTCCACCGAAGCGTCCTCGTACCTGAGAGAGTTAGTAGTAGCATTTTATTAGGTGGGGCCTGCGTGCCTTGTTTTGGTTTGGGCGCTTGTTTAGCCCTCTGTATAGATGGCCTGCGAGCCGTAGTAGTTGACTTAGCATTGGGCCTGTTTGCCCCTGGATATGGTTACACTCATGACGTAGATATCTTGATTTTGGTTTTATAAAAACTTGCGCCTTTGATTCGCTTTTATTCATATTGGCAATGAATTTGGAAAATCAAATTTTGCACGTGAGTACTTAGTTAAAACAGCTGAATTGAGACTAACAAACATGTATATGGAAAGCTTGACTCATATCCATGGTTGTGACTCACAGGACTCAGTGAAACAATGGAACTAACTTTCGGGTTTACATGTATGAGGTATGGACAAATGATAATAGAACAATGCTTGTTGTGTGCATGTGCGGACATTGTTGTTGACAAATGTATGGAATGACTTATGCATATGACATGACGCACATGAATTGATTAAACTCGCGAGATAACAATATCATGAAGTAGAGCTTGCCGGTGTTTCCATCCTTGATGCACAAGTCTCCGAGACACTTTGATCATTGAAATTTGGTTGGGGCCGTCAACCGATCCTTCCAGTAAGTCGTATGCGCGCGTCACGGCTTGTATGCACAGGCTATGTGCCCAAGAAAAGCATGGAATGAGTTCCGGACGCTTAAAACCCAATTTTGCTGAAATTGGCCAGTTGTGCCGTGCGACATCCAAAACTGTGTCGTGCGGCACTCTTATGTGCCATGCGGTACTGGCCTAATAGTGCCAAAAATATTGCAACTTGCAGCCGATTTCTGGTCCTTCTTTTTGGCTTTTCATTACTCCAATGCACGTCCTAGGGTCCTGAAGAGCCACTGTGAGGTACCCTTTGAGAAGTTGCATAAATCTAGCATGATTCCTTGCGGTTTTCGAGTCGGCATGTTTTTCGAGACGACTGTTCTTTGGAACTTCAAACTTTGTATCGTTCTTCATGCATGGCAGCTATAAAAGCCCTTCATTTCACCCTTCATTCATATTCCAAATTCATAAACTCCTTCTTTGTTCACCCCCCTCACAATGGCGGTGAGTTTCTCGGCTTTGATGCGCCCTTGGCTCGATGACCTTGATGGCTTGGACTGGCTCCATTTTCGGGGTCACAGGCTGACTTCCCTTCGTTACATTCGAGATGTGTCCATACGTCCGGAGTTGCTGCGAGCTGCAACACAATTCTGGGACCCTGAGGTGCATGTTTTTCGCTTTGGTCTCCACGAGTTATGCCCCACCGTGGAAGAATTTTATGCATACCTCGAAGGTTTTGATTTGGCGGAGCCCATCATTCCTCTCCATGGAGTTAGTTTTGCCCCAGTGCTGTCCTCCAAACTTGAAATAAGTAACAATGCTGCCAAGTCCTTGATTCGTGGAGGTTTTCTGAACATTCCACACCTGATTGAAAGATTCCGTTCCAACGACTTTACTCTATGCTTGTGTTTATTGGCTGCATTCTTGTTTGTGCAATCTGACGGTCAGGCAAGCTCTTCCTTGGTCGGTGTGGCCATGCAAATTGGGGAGCGCAAGGACGTGGCTCCCATGGTTCTGGCTGAAACTCTTATGGGTTTAGATGGAGTTCATGCCGGTAGGACCGACGTCTTTGAAGGTAGTCCTTTGCTCCTACAGGTAGGCTTCTCACTCAGCTCTCCTTTTTCTGGTCTCTCACTCATTCTCATTTTACCTCAACGCTCGGTTCAAGGTCGTCTAAGGCTTCTTACTTGTTTTCTCTCTTTCACACAGCTGTGGTTATGTGACAAGGCTAATCTGTTGGAGCCTGTGCCAAGAGACCGGGTTCATGAAACTCAAGGGTTTGTTATCAGGAACTTCAAGGAGGTTTTCGATGATGTGGGAGGTTGGATTCAGGTTCTTTCCCAGCTCACAGAAGAGGTGATCTCTTGGCGCTTGACTTGGATTGATCTTCCTGACATGGCTATCAGCAACATGGGGCGTCAGCGAGTAGTTTTGGCCGGTTTGACCCGATGGACTTTCTATATTCCAAACCGCATCCTCCGTCAGCTTGGAGCTCGTCAAGTACCTCCGCCTGCGGGACCTGAGGACTTCGTCATACCAAATTTCAATGTTGCCACATTCAGGGCTTATCAGAACAATTGGAGGGAGCGTATGACCATTCCAAGAGATCCATATCCCAGTGTTCTTCTTCCGGCACGCTACAAGAGATGGTTGACCAGAGATATTGAAGCAAGAAACAATGGAAATTAAGACAGACTTTAGACTCGATCTTACTGTGCCTGAAATAAGTTGTGTACTCAATGTTTGTTGTTTGCTTCTTTTTGGAAAGTTTCATGCTCAGCCATGTAATCGAAGAAGTTTGTTTGAATAAAACTTGAGTTTTGAGAATTTTCCGTTCTTGATTCTTACCGGTTCTGTCTGTGAAACCTGAAATGTGCATAATGACTTGGAATCAACTCAAAAGATTGTGACCGAACCTCAGGGTGAGGCTGCCTACGTATCCCTCATAGAAAGGAATCAGGTCATGGCGTAGTTCAGGACTACAAGTGTTTGGTTAGGGTTCACTCGGGTATTTACACTCTCCTTTTGTGCTCTGAATTTTGCCTAGTACCGCCCTTGCGGGTTTTCGGTCTAGCGAGCTTTTGACTTATTTAGCCTTATCTTTTGTCTAGGCTGCCCTTTCGGGTTTTCAAACCTAGCAGGCCTTTTGCTCTAATTTTTTCCTGGAACTGCCCGCCCTTGCGGTTTTCAGTCCAGCGAGCTTCTCTCAGGGGTAATATCTCTTGAGTTGATCCAAGTTGACCAGAGTAGAGAATTTATTGCCGTCGAGATCGATGAGTTGCGCTGCACCTCCGGACAAGATCTTCTTGATAATATAGGGCCCGGCCCATTTTGGTCGAAATTTCCCACGCGGATCGAAAACTGGAGCCCGAATTTCTTTCAAAACCATGTCTCCTTCCTGTAGATCCCTGGACTTCACCTTCTTGTTAAAAGCACGGGCTATTCGGCGCTGATATCCCTGAACGTGATACAAGGCCTTAAGCCGCCTTTCATCGAATAGCATGAGCTCTTCGAACCTTGTGTTTTGCCATTCTGCTTCATCAATTCCTGATTCTGCCATGATCCTTAAAGACGGGATTTCGAGTTCGATGGGAAGAATCGCTTCCATGCCGTAAACCAAAGAGTAGGGTGTTGCCCCCGTCGGAGTTCGGATAGACGTCCGGTATCCCCATAATGCTAAAGGCAGTTGTTCGTGCCAATTTCGTGCAGACTCAATGGTTTTCTCTAGTATAGACTTGATGGTTTTGTTGGCCACTTCCACAGCTCCATTGGTTTACGGTCGGTAGACAGTTGACTTATGAACTTGAATCCCAAATTCTTCAAGAGTTTCTGCCGCTCTTCCTTTAAAATGAACCCCGTTGTCTGACACGAAGGCTTGAGGGACCCCATATCTGTAGATGATATTCTGCTTGATGAAGTGAGCAACCTGGACCGCAGTGAGGGTCGTATAGGAAGCAGCTTCAACCCACTTGGTGAAATAATCAATTGCGACCAAGATGAATTTGTGCCCGTTTGACGCCGCTGGCGTGATTTTGCCAATAACATTTATGCCCCAGACAGAAAAGGGCCAAGGAGAAGTCATGGAATGCAATTCTGATGGTGGGACATGCATGAGGTTGGCGTGAATCTGACATTTGTGACACCGTTTCACATACTTGACACATTCAGTCTCCATTCATATGAGGGCCGCAATCTCCTTTATGTACTTCTTCCATGATTCGACTGGCTTCTTCTCCGTGTACACACAGTTTGTGTGTTCCGCAATGAGATCTCCGATATAGGTTTCCTCCGCAAATGATGTACTGAGATGCCAACCTCCGAAGAGCAACTTGGTCTTTCTTATCGGTTCCCGCTGGATACTCGCCTCTTTCGATGAAGTTCCAAATGTCGTGATACCATGGCAGGCCGTCGTTTGGCTCGTCAATGGTCATGACGTACTCATAGACCAGCTTATCTTGTTGTTCAATCACAATTGGCCTGAGTCTGACTCTGTTCGATATCTCAACCATGGAGGCTAGTGTTGCAAGGGCATCGGCAAACCGATTCTTTAATCTTGGCACATGTGTGAAAGTGACCATCTGAAATTGTGGGATCAATCATCCAAGTCTTGATGATAGGGTTTCAACTTGTCTTCCCTGACCTTCCAATCTCCGTTTGCTTGTGACACAACTAAGTTCGAGTCTCCAACCACTTCTAGTCTTTTGACTCCAATTTCCAAGGCAGCTTCCATTCCCACAATGCAAGCTTCATACTCTGATTGGTTGTTGGTGACTTCGAAGTTTAACTTGAAAGCAAGAGGGATATGCGATCCTTCTGGGGAAATTAGCAGTACCCCGATTCTGAATCCTTTCTAATTGGCTGCCCCATCGAAATACAACATCCAGACGTCATTGGTGGTTGTCATCACATTTTCATCCGGGAATTCAAACTCCACATCTTCTGATCCTTCCACTGGGTGATTGGCAAGGAACTCGGCGACAGCTCTTCCTTTTACTGACTTCCTGGTGACATACTTGATATCAAATTCTGCTAGCAAAAGCAACCATCGTGCTAACTTGCCTGTAAGCGCAGGTTTCTCAAATAGATATTTGAGAGGGTCCATTCGAGAAACCAGCACTACAGAGTAAGCCAACATATAGTGTCTCAACTTCTTGGAAGCCCAGACCAAAGCCCAACAAGTCTTCTCCAGAGAAGTGTATCGTTCTTCGCATCCAACCATTTCCTTGCTTATGTAATACATGGCCTTCTCAGATCCGCCTTCTCGTTCTTGTGCTAGCATGCATCCCATTGCTGATGGAGTGACTGACAGGCACAGGTGGCATCAGGATCGGAGGATTCTGTAAGTACTTTTTGATTGTTTCAAAGGCTTTCCGACATCTGTCATCCCACTTAAATGGCACACCCTTCTTGAGAAGATGAA
Source organism: Vaccinium vitis-idaea (assembly GCA_963854785.1). Lineage (NCBI taxonomy): Eukaryota > Viridiplantae > Streptophyta > Magnoliopsida > Ericales > Ericaceae > Vaccinium > Vaccinium vitis-idaea. The sequence continues at coordinate 20,271,160 of OY978225.1, read as the reverse complement.
ACATCGGCTCGCAAGTTGTGGTTAACTTGGCGATGAATCTGCTGATGAACTGGATTTTGCCGAGGAAACTTCGCACTTCCTTTTCTGTTTGTGGTGGTTCCATTTCAAGAATAGCCTTGATTTTGGATGGATCCACTTCGATCCCTCGGGTTGTGATCATGAAACCCAACATCTTGCCTGCTGTAACTCCAAATGTGCATTTTTCGGGATTGAGACGCAATCTGTACTTGCGAATTCTTTCGAAGAACTTCCTGAGAGCGTGCAAGTGCCCTTCTCTTTCTTTGGACTTGACGATCATGTCGTCCACGTATACTTCGACTTCCTTGTGGATCATGTCATGCAGTAAAGTTGTGGCGGCCCTCTGGTAAGTTGATCCGGCGTTCTTTAACCCAAATGGCATAACCCTGTAACAGTAGGTGCCCCACTCTGTGGTGAAAGTAGTCTTCTCTCGGTCCTCGGGGGCCATGAGAATCTGATTGTAGCCTGAAAAACCATCCATGAAAGACAGTAATGCGTGCCCCGCTGTGTTGTCTACGAGTACATCTATATGTGGCAGCGGAAAGTCGTCTTTAGGGCTAGCTTTGTTCAAATCTCTGAAATCTACGCAGACTCGGATCTTTCCATTCTTCTTGGGAACTGGGACGATGTTGGCGACCCACTGAGGGTATTCCATCACCATTAGAAACCCTGCATCTATCTATTTCTGAATTTCCTTCTTTATTTCCAACACCCAGTCTGGACTCATCTTCCTCAACCTCTGCTTAACAGGTTTTGCATCTGGATGCAGCGGGATTCGATGTTCCACGATTTCAGGATCAATTTCGGGAATGTCCGCGTGAGACCATGCAAAAACATCTTGAAATTCCTTTAAAAGATCTGAGTGAGCTTTAAATTCCTTTGGAGACAGCCCAGAACCAATTTGAACCATTCGCGGATTACTCTCATTTCTCAGATTTATCGAAATTACTTCTTCTTTTAGAGGCTGAGCATGCCTTTCATTTTCTCGTTCGATTAGGGATCGGAGTTCTTTTGGAATTTCTTCCTCAAACTCAATCCCATCATCGTCCGGGTTAACGCAATTTATTTCAGACACGGCAAGATAAGCAAAGTCAATTTCATTCATTGCAAAAGAGGTGGCCCCAGGGGCGTGATACATGATAGTGGACTCAAATTCAAAAGAGAAATGATGACGCGGAGGACCCACAGACACATGCATTGACTCAGAAGTGGACTCAAACTCAGGGCTAAACTCAGATTCAACGCTAGATTCTGACTTAGACTCAAATTCAGTGCCAATGTAAATAATTTTAGGTAGAAAAGTGCAGTTTTTATAAATTCCATTGGCATCCACAATGAGCGAGGTAACATCTCCAAGGGCTTCTTGGCTTAGCATCATCAGCTCCATGTCTCCAACAGGCTCCAAACCAATCGTTATTGCAGCAGGCCCGTCCTCGACCATACCTATCGGACTTTCATTCCCAAACAACGACATTAGATTTCCTGAGTAAAAAACTTCAATCCCGTCAGATTTGCATTGCTTGACCAATTCTTCTAGCTTTGCTGATTCATCATCACTGTCCCACGTGTTATTGGCGAAGATCTCAAACCCTGGCAGCTTGGTCCTTTTCTCCACATCCCAAAATGGTTCTGGTTCTCCCTGGTAGATAGCCTCCTTTCCTTTGACAAAGCGAATGGGACCTTTCTTTGGCTGAGCACGGGCTCGAGCTTTCCATCCACTTCCCGTTTCATCTTTACGGGGTTGATACCCAAGGCCGAAGCGGTGATTGTTCATAGGGAACTTGGGGAACTCAGCCATTCCCTGATTGTTGCGGCCTAATCCCAATCCTGGCATGTAAGCCATCTTCCTCATCATTTCAATAACAGTAGAGCTGACCGAGAAGTCTTCATCCATCTTGATAGTGAGAACTGCCCCAGCGGTGTCAAAAGAGAATCCCCCAAGAGCGACGTCTTCTTCTCCATGTGTGATTTCAAGCAAAGGGGCGTTGTCAGAGACATGAGGACGGATCCCAGATTCTCCATAGATAGTCAGAGTTCCTGTGGCTAAACCAAGCTGAACTTTTTGATGCAAAGAAGACGGTACTGCCATAATGTCCGGGTGGTGAAGCCATGGCCTACCTAATAACAAGTTGAAAGACGAAGGAATGTCGAGTACATGAAACTCGACTTTAGACTTGAAATCTTCCACTGATATTTCCAGTTGAACAACTCCGACTACATCTATGCGCGTATTATCGTAAGCACGCACTCCGAGGCTTGGTGGTTGGAAATCCTTAGTTGTGAATCCCAGACAGTAGGCTGTGCGCAGCGGGCAGACATTTAAAGCAGATCCATTGTCTAGGAGAATAACAGGGACCCATTTCCCCATACACTTCATGGTGATGTGTAATGGCTTGTTGTGACCGGCTCCTTCTGGCGGTAAATCTTTCTCGCTGAATGTCACGACATGTTTTGCCTGGTTCGGCGTGAGCAAAGCTACCAATGTTTCAGCGGGAGTGTCAGGTGGCACTTCCATGTTGGACAGAGTCTTGATCAGTTTTTGACGGTGTTCCCTAGATGAAGAAAGCAGCCCCCAGATGGATACTGATGCTGGAGTTCTTTCAAGTTGCTTCCGGATGGGATCTTCCGCTGGCATAGGATTCCTTTGTGGTGGCTGAAGGACAACTTCTGGTGTTTGAGTGACACCTTCTGGATTACTTGGAATTGAATCGTCTTGGACGGGATCGTCGCAAACAAATGCCCCAGCCTGAGCGTGGTTAGAGGTGTTGCCTCTTTGCAGGTTAGCGGGTTGATAAATCCGCCCGCTTCTTGTTACTCGGTTGACTGACGACGTCTCTTCATCCCAAAAGTCTGAAAATTCATTGACCTTTCGTTTCCCATCCTTGATGGATTCCAACTTCCGCTGAGTGTCAAAATACTCGGTCCAAAAACCTGCGAGGCTGTCCTCGACTTTTCGCTTCTCGATCTTGATGTCCTCCATCTTCCTTCCCAGATTTTCTACTGCTCGATCATGCCAAAACGAATTATCCAACATGGCCTTATTGACGATCCACACTTCATCGTTATCAAACTGAATATCAATCACGTCTTCATTCCAAAATGAATCCACGGAATCCTCAGTTAGAGCTGAAACATTTGGCTGAGGAGGAAATGGCACAGATGGCCGAGGCAGAGATTCGCCGATAATGTAAGCTTGAGGAAACCACTCATGGCTGCCAAAAACAGTTTCTATGGCAGAATGTTCTTCAATCCCGAGAAGTGGAGGCGGCAGCAAATCATCCGAAGGATGGGTGCCAGGGACCCAATGATAAACTTCCCCGAGCGTCCGGTTCCATGTGTCTCCAGGCTCTTTGAATAATGCAGGGAGTGAAACTGCATCAAGTGGATCAGCACAAATTGCTTCCCATCTTTCGCGCCAATCTTCTTGTTCACTTGGTTCAACATATTCAAGAGTATGTACCATGCCTGCGATGCATACGACTTTGTCGATCCGACAGATACTGGAATCTGTTGGTATAGAAACAACCGGCTTGGCATGAGAATTTGAGATGATAAACTGACTCGGGTCCTACTCCTGGCGGAGTTCTTCCCAATCTTGATCATTCATAACCCACTCTTCACTTTCTGCGATATCTACCCATCTTGGTTTATGTCCTGTTTTGATGCTTTTGAGGGAGCATACTCCCAAATCCTCTGGCACTGGAGCAATTGGCTTAGGCTCGGTGGCCGGTATGATGTAGAGGCTAGGGTTGAATTTAGTGGAGTTTGGGTTATTTGGAGTCGAGCTGAGGGAGATTTGGTTGATTTGGGTATTGAACTTATGTTCTGGCATGGGATTTGAGACAGTGTTTGGCTTTTTTAGGGGAAGCGGGAGTGTTCCATCTTCAATGAGATCTTGGACTTTGTGCTTGAGACGGATACAATTGTTGGTGTGATGACCAGGCATCTGGTGGTAGGAACAGAAGGCATTCGGGTTATGGTTTGAAGGAAGCACTTTGGGTGGCTCGAGTGGCTTGATAGCGTCCTTTTCAAGGAGATTTTTGTAGACTGTTGTCAAGGGAAAAGGTAATTGGTAGAAATTTCTTGCTTGCCGGGTCGGCTGGGCTGCTATCTAGTTAATAGGCTCGGTTTTGATTGGCTTGGAGTTTGAGGAGCTGGCCTGGGTATGGTTGTATTGGTTGGTTCCGAATAGGGTATTGCTGTTGCCAGAGTAAACTCGTTTAGGCTTGGCAGATTCTCCTTTATCAAATATACCGGTTCTAAGTGCATCTTCCACTGCAAGACCGGCTTCGTAAAAAGTCCTGAAGTCAGCGGTGGTTTGAAAAACCACCAGGTGCTTTGCAAAATCTGGTGCCAAGTTTTTCGTGATGATTCTCATCTGTTCTTTTTTTGAGGGTCGATCTATCATCTGAGATGCTTTCCCTCTCCATCTCCTGATAAAGTCAGCAAAGGACTCGTTTGCTCCCATCTTGGTTGCATCCAACTCTCGAATGGTCATCTCGAGCTGAATGTTGTAATTATACTGAGCCATGAAGGCTGCCCCAATATCCTCCCAACTTCCTTTCTTTGAAATGTCAAGATTCAAAAACCATCGCAGTGCTGGCCCTGTTAGAGTCTGCTGAAACATCTGACCCATGGCATTCTTTTCAATGTTATACATGGACAGGGTGCCCACATATGTTTGTAGATGTGCTCTTGGATCTCCACTTCCATCAAACTTTTCCCAGGTTATAGGCTTGAATCCATCCGGGAGTTTGGCGCCGGGAAACAGACATAACTTGTCCATGTCAACACCCGTGGCGGCTATCTTCTCTTGTTTCTGGACCGATTCCTCGAGTTTGGCGACTTTCGCCATCATTGCTTCCAAATTCGGATTCTCTTGCGGAGGTGGATTCGGTGGCGGCTGCCCCCCTGGCGACTTGTTCTGAAGAGTTAGCCCTTGAATTAAGAGCAGTAATTCAGCCATCTGACTATCACTGTGTTCCCGTTATTCTTCTAAGGCTAGCTTGAGAGCTTCGATCTCATTTTTGTTTGACATATCTGCAGGATCTGCTAAATCTAACTGTATCGCTTTTGACTCAGTTCGAATTAATCGTTGTTTGGGAGCTCTAGTCCAACTAGGTACGGTGTTCTTCTCGCTCTTACCAATGATTGAAACTGATGGTGGAAACAAGATGAATTTAGTGACTGGTGTAAAGAATGCTATGTGCATGAATTTATGTACAAATGAAAGAATGATGCATGATGTGCAATGCAACCACAGTTTTGTAAAGGATTGCCCCAATTTTCAGTGCTCTGTTGAATATAGTTGCATTCCTGATTTTTTGCAAAATAAAGGCCGAACCTTTAGGGGTTGCCTACGTATCCTCGTTTCGGAGGAATCAGGCCATGACGTAGTTCGGGACTACAACTGGCTCTCTCCCTCAATCAACGAGAAAATTCAACATTTCTGGAAAGTACAAACTGACTCAAGTGACATAAAGAAAAGTACAAACTGACTCAAGCGAAATAAAGCAAAGTACAGACTCGATAAAGTTCAAACTGTCTTGAGCTACAAAAGACAGACTTGATAGTCTAAAAAGGGCCCTGCAGGCTAGATTTGTTGACAATTGGCTTGCTGCTGATCCTTGGTCCAACTTAGTTGCTGGATTTGCTCGGGGAGCATTCTTGGCTTGGTTCTTCTTGCTTTGCTTCCTTGCTCGGTTTTGGCTGCTTTGGTGGGTTCTCCAAAGCATACATTTTCTTGAGCTGTTTGGGGGACAAACCATCATTCAGAAGGATACAATCTTCAATGCAAGCTTCACAGTCACACTCATCCCAGTATTTGTGTCCTGTCACCGGGTCTTGGAAGTAGTAGACTGGTGTGCCGTCTGGTTGGAAGTATTTGACTGGTGGCATGATGTCTGTATCATCATTTTCTTGCTCCATCCTGACAGTGATTTTGTCGGGGATATTCTTGGCTTCATCATCCGCGGGGAGGTGGAATTCCCAACCTTGACCCTTCTTGCTTTTGGAGTCGTCCCATTGGAGGGTTAAGCCTGGTGATCGGACATGGCCAGCTGATGAAGCAACCCTTCAAGCTTGTCTTTGTCTGGGGCTTCATTTCCAATCTCTTCACTTCCCACTTCTTCGAGTATCCACACCGGTGCACCATGATGGATGGCAAATGTGGACTTGAGTTTCTTGCTTCCAGATCGATTACTCATTTTTGGTTACAGACTCTGATAAAAGAAATACAACATTCTAAATATTTAGGAGGGAATGAGCCAATGGTAGCACTTTCATTTAAAAAAAAGAGTTTGTTTATTTGACAGAGCATTCGATTATTGGGATAATCCTTCTGACTACTGTGGAGGGGATGTGAAAACCTAGGGAAAAAGCTATCGTGTATGTGCATGCAAAACAGGTAAACAACAAACAGTAAACAGTAAGCAATTAAGCAGTTAACAGGATATATCACATAATCCTAACCTGTGGATCCCTGTCTTAGGTTGGAAGGTTCTAGGTTGATTATATGCAAAGGCTGGTTTTGGTTTAGGGGGTTCCCCAGACTAGAGCCAATATTTGCCTCCCAGTGCCAAGTGTACTGCATGGCAAAGGTCAAACGGCAGGCTGACTCATCACGGTCCAGGGTTGCTGAGCATCCGGGGATGTCCTAACACCAGCGAACTGGGTAGGGTAACCAAGACGCAGCAGCGGGGTTTTTCCAACATCGATGCACATGATGCAAAAGTTCAGCAACAAAATTGTTTTCAAAAATCCAACAAATGTTTTTCAAGTTTGGCTCTCCAAATTAATTTCTATTTTGAAATTTTACTCGAGCAAACAACCGGGAAAACTCCAGTCCGGATTGGTCGGGCGTAGCCCTGTTACTGCACCATTCCTTTCTCGATCACGCGGGGCGTGTTCGTTTTTGTCAAGTTTTCTGGGGTCGTTTTACACGTGTAAAATACCAAAATAAAAAATTAACTTAAAAATCCCCAGCGGAGTCGCCATTTTGTGGACGGTCGATTTCCACCGGTTGGGTTTTCGAAACGATTCGAAAAATAGATAGAGTCGCCACCCGGGTTTTTGGAAAATGATTTGGGACCCGAGAAACCAATTTGAAAGTGATCGAGAAAATGACTCATAAAACAATTTGGAAACCAGAGATTCGTTTCGGATTCGGGAGCCAGGTTACGAATGGGGAAGGGTTTTAATGCACCCCGTTCGCCCGATTAAAAATCGGTCTTTACTAAACATTTGTGGGATTTTTAGAAAACAATTTTGTTGCTGAATATTAACAAATAAGTATTTCAAATCAAACAAAGCAGACGATAATAATGAAAAAGCAAATAACTAATACGTAATTTACAGTAAACATGCGAAAATCCAAACTTCAAACTGTTCATGCAAGGCACTGTTCAAAATTTCGGATTTTACCAGAAAAATGTGCCGTGCGGCACACTGGGTGTACCGTGCAGTACAGAGAGTGTGCCGTGCGACACTATTCATCGGTCAACGGTCAAATTTTCAAAGGAGTACCGTACAGTACTCCACGTGTACCGTGCGGCACAGTAGGAGTGCCGTGCGGCACTATTGGCTGCACAACAGTTTAAAACTTTGGTTTTCGAAAAGACTGAAATGAAGCACATACAAGGCATGGAATACGGTAAAAATTAGACTACTTTGAATGGGAAAACAATGTGTTTAAGTACGGAATGTTCCTCCTCCTTGAATCGCTCCATACGAGGCGATGTTTTCACCGTACGACGCAACCGGGAGGTATAAAATCAAACTGGTTTTGATGTAACATGGGTATACCAAGTGTGGAGATGATATAGGGGATCATTCCACACTTGGTACCCCTCCCCTCAGGGTACCAAACTTAAGAAATTTGGCGAAACGAGATTATACCTCGGTTTTGAACTTTCGGATTGAAATACTTCTGAGACCTCTGAATGTGGTTTGAACTCTTTCTGGACTCCCAACTTCAATCTGATGTAATGGCAAAGATGATGAATGACTAGGATTTGAACCGAATTGGAGTGGCTACCTCACGGTTTTTAGAGCCGAAAACAGAGGGTTGGGTTTTTTATTGGATTTCCTTCAGGAAGGAGAGTAAGGTTGCTTTCTGGAGACTATAAGTGAGTATGAAGATGGTTTGTAACCAAGAAAGTGTTGTAAACTTTAGTGATAGAGCTTCATGATTTTTCTTCACAATTTTTTCCCGATCCTTATTTCCGTTGCAATCGATTGATATTTATAGGGAAAGAGTGATCTTGATCTCCAAGTTTTCTTCCTCACCACTCAAAGAAATGATGGCCACTTCATAGCCTTGAAGCCTTGCACGAAACCATGATGAGCAGGGGAACGAATTCGTCAACATTTGAGCTGCTGGGAATTCTGCAAAAGCTGTGTGACAAGTGACAGTGCCGTACGACACCTAAACTGTGCCGTGCGGCACATCTGACCGCCAAAATTCAAAAATTTGTCGTACGTGACTCTGGCTGTGACGTGTGTGAGAGATGAGTACCATGCGGTACTGTTGACTGAGTTGACTTGGAGATTTTCAATCCGAGAGTTCTTCCGGGCATTTCCTTTCATCATTGGGGATTAAGATGTACGTGAACGTCCCATTTTGGGGTGTCTACAAGCTCATAACCAAAAAATTGAGTATTGAACAAAGCTATGCCATGATACAAGAGGTAACTGACATTGAAATTAAGGACACTTTTCTGTCTCTTAATCCCCATAAAGCTCCTGGGCCTGATGGTTACAATGCGGCTTTCTTTCAAAAGGCTTGGCCTATTATTGGTCATGATGTCATTGCTGCCATTAAAAACTTCTTTAGATCAGGTCCGCTTTTAAAGAAAGTCAACTCAACCATTGTTGCTCTTGTACCTAAAGTGCCCAATCCATCCAAAGTTGGAGATTTTAGACCAATATCTTGTTGTAACACTATTTATAAATGCATGGCCAAGATATTGTCTAAAAGGCTCCAGCTGGCTCTTCCTTCTCTTATAGATCCAGTTCAGTCTGGCTTTGTCAAAGGTAGGAGAATTGCTGACAATATCTTCCTTACACAGGAGCTCATGAGGGGATATCACACTTCCTCTAGCACTCCTAGATGTGCACTAAAGGTTGATATCATGAAGGCCTACGACAATGTAAGATGGGACTTCCTATGGGATATACTTACCAGCATGAATTTTCATCCTAAAATGATCCAATGGATCAAGGCTTGTGTGTCCACTGCTAGTTATAGTCTCAACATTAATGGTGAACCCACAGGTCAAATATTAGGTAAAAGAGGCCTTCGCCAAGGGGATCCTCTCTCCTCCTACCTGTTTGTCATTGTCATGGAGTCTCTGACATGCATCCTGAAAGAGAAAGCTCACCTCCCTGACTTCCATTATCACTGGAGGTGTGAACAAACCAAAATAATAAATCTGTGTTTTGCTGATGATCTCATGATCTTCTGTAAGGGAGATTTGAGTTCCATCAAGCATATCAAAGACTCCCTTTTTGAATTTGAAGCTTTATCTGGACTTGCTCCCAGCCCTGGGAAGAGTAACATCTTCTTCTCTGGGGTCAATACCACTACCAAGGGGGAAATCCTTGCTCTCCTTGGTTTTACTGAGGGATCTCTTCCCATCAAATACCTTGGTGTCCCCCTCCTCTCCACCAAACTAAAGCATATTGATTGTAAGCCTTTGATTGACAAAATCACTGCCAAAACTAAGTCTTGGACCAATAGAGACCTCACATATGCTGGTAGAGTGCAACTCATCAAGAGTATACTTTTCTCTATGCAGACTTATTGGTCCTCTATTTTTATACTTCCCAAAAAAGTCATCAAGGAGGTAGAATCAATATTGAGAGCATTCTTTTGGTCTGGCCCTGATCTAAAAAAGACTGGTGCCAAGGTATCATGGGATCACCTCTGCTCACCTAGGCAGGAAGGAGGGTTGGGATTTAAATCTATGCACATCTGGAATAAGGCTGCCATATCCAAGCACATTTGGTTCCTTATCTCAGGTGGTGAGCAGTCCATGTGGTGCCAGTGGGTAAAATCCTACTTGTTAAAGAGGAAAAGCTTTTGGGATATCAAAATGCCTAGTAATCCTTCATGGGTTTGGAAGAAAATGCTTAATCTTAGACCTATAGTGCTTCCCCACATCAAAACCATAATTGGTAATGGAATATCTGCCTCTCTTTGGTTTGATAATTGGCATCCTCTTGGCCCACTTGCTGAGAGGTTTGGTTCTAGAGTATTCTATGACTCTGGGCTCCCCAGAGATTCAAGAGTTTCAACAATCATCAGAAATTCTCAATGGGTCCTTCCCATAACACAAACCCTTGAACTCAATGAAATCAGATCCAACATGTCCTCTCTTACTGAGCCTAATGGGGCTAATGATTCTCATAAGTGGATGCTCACTTCTAATGGTCAGTTCAGCATTGCATCCCTGTGGAATCACTTGAGGACACAATTCCCCAAAGTCCAATGGCACCACAGTGTGTGGTTCTCTAGACACATACCTAAATGTAGTCTTATCGTTTGGGTGGCAGTTCAGAATAGGTTGTACACTGAGGATAGGTTGGTTACTTTTGGTACCAAATCTCACTCCTGCTGCAGTTTTTGTCAGGGGCATGAGAGTCATGACCATTTATTTTTCAATTGTCATTATACCTCACAAGTCTGGTCCCAAATTACTGGGCTTCTAAATGAGGATTGGCCCTCCAAATCATGGTCCAGCTGGGTATCTTTTATATCTTCCATCAAGGGCAAGTCACTTAAAACTCTCATGATTAAACTTGCTTTTACCACTTCCATATATCATCTGTGGATTGAAAGAAATCTTAGAAAATTTCAAAATGTGTTCTGTACTGAGCAAGTTGTAGTCCATAAGATCTATTCTATTGATGAGACATAGGCTGATGTCCCTAAAGGATCTTCCTCAAGGACATCAATCCCAATGGATCCTTAGAGGATGGAATCTTAATTCATGAACTCTAAGAGTGTACTAATACTTTCTATCCAGACATCGTTGCAGAGTTCTACCAGATTCATACCCAAGCTTATATGGGAGCTTCATCTCCAAGCAAATTCTTCTAAGGGGTTGCCTAGAAGGAGGACAGTGTATGATTGATGTCACAATCTGCTGCATTCTGCTGCTCAATCTGCTGCATTCTGCTGCTCCTCAATCTGCTGCATTTGGCTGCCGTTGTTGTGGGAACTTCACATGTTATATGGGAGCTTCATCTCCAAGCAAATCCATCTAAGGGGGACAATCTGCAAATCCATTCTGTTGCTGTGGCAGTCACAATCTGCTGCATTCTGCTGCTATGGAGTCATATATTTAAGGTTCACATGTTTTTTTAAAGTACTTCCCACATTTCCATACATCTTTGATATCTTGCGGGTTGCAAGGGCTGTTGCAATCTGTTGTTTATATATGTTCAGTACAAGGGCTGTTGTACTGAATACTCATGTCTGCTGTATAGATTACGATGTTTGGTTATTGGTTGTTGTGATGCTAGTGCTTTCATTTTCATGGACATAGACTGTCAAATTCAAAATCTGGGCTACTGCATTTTCAAACAGGGTGCTGCCCAAATTTTTTCAGAAATCATGGACAAGTCCCATGTGCATATACCAAGTTCAAGTGTTCAAGTTCCAAAGCTCAATGTCCATGTTCAAAGTCCAAGCACTAGGCAGTGGTGCTTCCAAGTCCCTCGGTACTGCACATCAGGCCGTGCATCATCAGGCCTTGAAAATCCACAAGGTCATGTTCAAGTCCGATTTCCAGTTTACATTGTATTTGTCTAAATTCATATTGTATTAGTCTAAGTTAAGTCTCTGTTACTGTATGTAGCTTTGTTTTAGGAGTAAGCTTTCGGGTTTGGTCCTTTTTGTAATCCTCATTCAGGTGTTTCTCTCTCATCTTGTAGATGAAAGGGAAACACTATACCCTTCCCTAAATGTAGCCACTTGGCCTCCCTCAATTCTGTTTTGCTTTTCTCTTGCTTTCCTTCTTTGTTTTGCTTTGTCCTCCTGGGGTATGCCCCTTGTAGGCTGTATATTCGTTTAGCCCCTTTTATTTTCACGCTTATTTACCCCAAAAAAAAAAAACTTGGACTTGAACAGCGCGTGAAACAGAGGTAGCATGGAACAACCCCCCATAGAGTATCATAGCAACAAAAGTAGCATTACATCACAAATCATTAAATCACGAAAACAGCAACTCACTTGAGCTGGAAGCATTTCCAGAGAACACGAAATACAACATCAATCATACGATCAAACAGGATGTAGTTAAGAATCGAGCATCAAACAGGCGAGCATGATCCATTTAAGAATCCAACAGCAAGGTGTAACAAACAGAATGCATTTCGAGAGAACATGAAATACACCTTATAATAACAGCAGAAAAACCCAGCAGTAGCAGATCACTACATAAGCTAGCAGTAAAGTGTAATAATCTGGGTGCATTCCAGATAAACAACTAATGGCACAGCAGTAGTAGATCATAGATGTCACACCCTCAATTTTTCAACAATAAAAAAAAGTAAACACTTTTAGAAATTCAAAGTGCCATACTTGATAAATTTTCTTCTTTTATCCTACCACAACACTTCATTTAAAAAAAGTACCCATATCTCCTATCCATTTGGAAAGGCATGATTAGAAAATGATAAGTTGATTACATTCCTCCAGACAAAAGGAAATTTAAATAAAAGAATAATGTTACAAACCCATCTTAGTTTTAATAAAAGTACATGATCATCTCACTAAAGAGTACATACTAAATTTTCAATAAGAGACAATGACCAATGATGCCTTCAAAAGATTTTATGCACTCCCAATGCACTTCACGCCATGCTCTTGATCGAATACCTAAAAATTGATAGGATGAGCTACACTAGCCCAGTAGGAGAAATCTCTAACACAAACTCAATATATGTATGTGGTGCACAATGCAAGTGAGTGAACTTACAATGCATAAGATTGATTTTAAAAGTCCTTCTTTCTTTAAATACACGTCTCGTCACACACACACACACACATACACAACAACACTAGAAAGTCTCAAACTTATCGGAAGTACTCTATATCATTTAATTTCCATTTCAACACCACCATTAGGATCACCACGGCTTTGTCCTAATCCTTTCTCCAACAATCAACTCTTTTACCTCTCAACACACACAAACACTCTAGTCTCTCAACATAACCACGCATTTTGATTTCATTGTTAGACATTTCCTCAACATCGAGATATTTCTCATAAAATGTACAACGATTACCACACAACTCCCAACTCCACGAACACAATCAAATCAACGAAGGAATGTAAGGAACAATATACAACACACAACACATAAACACACAACAAATAACACATAACGACAACACACAATAAACGACACATAACAATAACACACAACAAACAACACATCACACCCAACCCCATGAACATAACAACCCAATTAAGGAGTGCACGAAACCAAATGATTAGACACATAACAACCCACAACAATCCCACTTATTAAGTACTCAACACATCAAGCATCACCCGAACTCTTTCGATCAAGGGAAGTTTTGTAATTTCACCGCGTTTCACATCCATAAGTATCACCATCAATCCATAACCCATATGCACTTATAAATATCCCAATTTCTCTATGAAGAAAGTAATTGGAAATAGTCTTCAATGTCACAAAAGTCCCAATTTCGATTCAAGCCATAAACCATAACTTTAGCCAAATCATGATTCTCTCCACCAGTCAACTAGATTCAAGATTTATACGGATAAACATTCTAAAATAGTCAAACATTCAACCCTTACTTAGAAGTTTCACCCAAAATCCCAAATTCATGAGCAAAGGCTAAAAATTTCACAACACATCAATATATCCGAAAAATCGAGTTTAGAAATTGGATATTCATGATCCAAACACATAAATATATGGAGAGAGGAGAGAAATCCCTACTTGAATGGGTTTTGAACAAAACCCAAACTCCCGAAACTCAAGCTCCAAGCAAAACAATGGAGGCCCAACAAGTGGCTGTTAGCACAGTAAATTTTAGTACCACAGTCTGATCAAACATTTTTCATATTTTCTATACTTCAAATTCACCTCTGAAATTTTTACATAACACAGAGAACATCCATGGGTAGCTTCTGTAAAATTTTTATAAATTTACAAGTTCTGGAACTATATAAAAAAAATCGGCTAAAACAGAGATCGGTAGGAAAACGGATGAACTGGACAGCCTAACTTTGAAAAATCACCATAAATCGAACTCTTAATATTTTTGAGTGATTCTTCTGCCAAACGTTTCGTATTGGGATGAACTTCAAAGTTACAGAAGAGACCGAAATCCAATTCGAACTCAAAAGATGAGAAAACGAGAAAATACGCAGGCCACACGAATCTGCCAGAGAGCAGATTTACAGACTACAGACCCGATTTTCAAAAATTGATAACAAATTCATTTCTTGATGAATTGGAGTGATTCCAGCGGCAAATGAAAGGGTTTTGAGTTAACTTTAAATCATTAGAAGGGATCGAAACCCAATTAGCAGTTTATGAAGGAGAAATCATCCAAAAACCGTGATCCAGTTAGCTGTAACAAACTGTTGTACCCACCGGTACCAAAAACGCGAATTTGTACAATAAAATTAACAAAAAAACAAAGGAGAGAAGAGATATACTTGTGGAGATGAAGCTTGGGGTGGATATGGTGGTCGTACATGGCGGTGGAGGTCGCCGGAGGTGGAGGCAGCCGGCCTCTCTCTCTCTCTATCTCTTTCCTCCTCTCTTTCTCCTCCTTTCTTTCTCCTTTTCTTCTTCTCTTCTTCTCTCCTCTGATCTCTTATGCCATCTCTCTCTCTCTTCTCCCGACCACACACACACATATATCTAGATAATTGCACTCACACCCCTCAAGTCACTTGTGTATATTAAAAACACCACATCACATTTAAATAACCTCCAAACTTCACTAATAAACATTTCAAACATTGCCTCACAAAACTCCAAATTTATTTTCAAAATGTTTTGCAAAAATACGGGTCCTTACAACAGAGCTCTGACTAACTTGAACCAAACACGAATCCCAGAACCCAGTAATTACACGTACGGATTAAACAACAAAAATAAACACAAACCCTACAAGGCGGAATTATGGTTTACCTCTCATCCGTAGACACGAACGCTGGTTGACTTGTTTATTTTAGAACTTGACAGACCCGATTACTGTATGCAACAACTCTGCTCGACAGTACCTCATGATCTTCTGCCATATTCCCTTTGTATCTCGATCATGTAGCCAAGTGTGGACTTCTACATGATCTCTTTGTTCTCTCTCATCCAGCCTCTATTCTAATTTTCTTATTTTGACATTTTACACTTGTAAAACGACCATTCGAAAGCTTGACACCAAGTACGTGCTTCACGCTGTACTAGAAAGGATTGATGTCAGGGTGAAAGCCCGATCAGTCTGGACTGGAGCTTTCCCGGTTGTTTGCATGAGTAAAATTTCAAGGTCTTGATTAATTTAAAAAGCGAGCCAAACTTGAAAAATATTTGTGGGATTTTTGAAAAAAAAAAAGATTTTATTGTTAAACTTTTGCATTGCACGTGCATGGTTACTAGCCTCGCCGCTGCGTCCTGGTTACCCTACCCAGCTTGCTGGTGTTAGGACATCCCAGGATTCTCGGCAACCTTGGACGATGATGAGTCAGCCTGCCGTTACTACCCTTGCCACGTCAGTATTCTTGGCTCAGGGGAGGCAAATATTGGCTCTAGTCTGGGGAACCCCCTTTAACCAAAACCGGCCTTTGCATATAGATAACCTTAGAACTTTCCAACCTAAGACAGGACCTACAGGGTAGGTTTCGTGATATATCCTGCTACATGCTTACTGTTTTCCTATACCCTGTCAGCATGCTGCCTGTTTACCGCTTTGCGCACATACCATGCTATCTGTCTACTGCTTGGGTGTATACTGCTCTCATTTTGCATACATACACCAATTAGATTGACCATAGGTTATCACTCCGCTCACCCAAAGATTACCCCAATAATCTCTGGTTAGGCTGAATACCGAAAAAAAAAATCCCATTTTTCAAAAACCATTGCAAATAGGCTCCGCTTTTCTCAAAATAAAACCAGTACTCCTCTTCTCAAAAAACAATGGCTGACCAACCGAGCAACAAGAGACTCAAGTCTACCTTCTCCACTCACCACAATGCCCCTATCTGGATCATTGAAGATTGCAAATCCCCCAAGCCTGAAGTGAAGACCCCTGAAGGTGAAAAGCTCTACAAATGGGTTGACCAGATCATCGAGCCCAATCAATGGGGCAGCACTAAAAACCATCCAGGCTGGAAGTTCCACATCACGCCAAATAACAGCTCGGATATGCTCTCAGACAAGATTACTGTCATGTACAAAGAAGATAATGAAGACTTCTATCCCATGCCACCAGTCAAGTACTTTGATGTATGGGGCAATCCGGTATACTACTTTGCTGACCCAGTCACTGGCCACAAATATTGGGACGAATGCAACTGTGATGGCTGCTACGAGGATTACCTTCTCAACAATGAGGATATATCCCCCCATCAGCTCCAGGAACAGCAAGAAGAGAAAGCCAAGGCCCGCAAGGGAAAGTAGAAGCTCGGTGAAGCCAGCTCACCATCCAGCCCGGTCATCCCAACTCATCCCATCCCGTGAAGCCACAACCTGAGCAAGTTGAAGTACGTGCCACAACCAGATCTGATCAAGCCGTCTAAGGCTCTTTTGGAATAAAGTCAGCCGAATCTGTTGCAGTTGCTTATCGAGTCTGTTGTTGTTTTCTGTACGGGTACTTTGCTTATCGAGTCTGTTTTCCGTCTGTCAGAACTCCTTTTGTATCACTCCATGCTTGGGTGATCAATAAAAAAAGACATCTTTTCATAAAAATTTGGGAGCCAATTTGCAGTCCCGAACTACGTTACGGCCTGATTCCTCTTCACAGGGATACTTAGGCAACCTCGGTCTGGCCGTTGTATTCAGTAAAAACCAGAGGAAATTGGAGCAATCTTGCATCATGCATAACACCTCATTCATGTAAATAGATTGCATGTACAGTATAACTTAATTTGTTCATACCATCAGTACATAACCATTGGCAAAAACAAGAACACTCCTGCACCTGGTTGGGCTCGAACCCCCCAACAACGATTAATTCGGACTGAGTCAAGAGTGGAACAGTCAACTAGCCTTCCAGTCATGACCAAGAACACAGAACAGACAGAGAAGACCGAGGTTCAGATTCTCAAAGAAGCTTTGGAAGATCAACGAGCCGCTAATAGCAAGCAAATGGCCCAGATGATGATCTTAATTCAGGACATTACTTTCCGATTGCCTTCTGGGGAATCATCAAATAATCACCTGGAAATGGAAACCATGATGACCAGGTAGCCAAGCTTGAGGAATCAGTTAAGAAACAAGAAAAGATCGCTGCTATAGGCATTGACATGGAGAAGATATGCATGTTCCCTGATGCCAAGTTGTCTGACAAGTTCAAGCCAATTGACTGGGACAAGTTTGATGGAAGTGGCGATCCAAAAGCACACCTGCAAACATACGTGGTACCTTATCCATGTATGACGTGGAGAAGAACGCTATGGCTCAGATGTTCCAGCAAACCCTGACGGGATCTGCACTCCGTTGGTTTTTTTTTTTTTTTGGGTAAATAAGCTTGAAATAAAAAGAGACAACAGAATATACAGCCTACAAGGGGCATACCCCAGGGACGACAAAGAAAAGAAAAGAAACAAAGGAAAAGGGAAATGGGATGGCCACTTGGGCAACATATGGAGAGGAATAACAAAGTAACAACATGGTTAAAGCACAGAGTTCTAGGGATGTTTCTCTCCCATCTAACAGAGGAGAGAGAAACACCTCACAAAACGAGGTTAGTGTAGCACAACTATAAAAGAGGACAAATATGGCTTGGGACTGCTTGAACATAGACTTGAAGCTTGGAGCTTGGACCTTGACCATGAGACTCAAGGCTTGAACATAAAACTTGGGATAGGACCTTGGAGTAACTTGGGATAGAGCACCTGCTGATCCATGTTACTGCTGATGCACCACTACAAATATAACTTGAAGCTTGAAGTAGTACCACCAAAGCTAATTCTTAGAAATTTGAGCAGAGTGACGTTTGAAACTTGAATAACCCAGAAACAGTGACTGTATGCAGCAGTAGCAGCACAGATGCAGCAATAGACAGAATTACAAATGCAGCAGCATTATGCAGCAGTAACACTATGCAGCAGCAGCAGTAAGCATCAAAATGCAGCAGCAGTAAGCATCAGAATGCAGCAGCAGATAGGGAGGACGCCCCCTCCCAAAAGGGGTTCATACATGCCAAGGGACAACCCCCCAAGGCTAGGTCAAACACATCTGAATAGAATGCAAATAAAGTTCATAACTGATGGTAATCTCTACCATGTGAGCCACACAAAGAAGGCTACAACAAATGTAAATCACAGCATAGCATCCTGACTTGTGGCAGCAGCTGAAAGCTAAGCATCAATAACAAAAGAGTGCAGCAGCAGTATAACAAAAGAGTACACCAAGGAATGCCTCCTTCCAAGGAGACACATCAACAAGACAAAAGGAGTACCAAGGAATGCCTCCTTCCAAGGAGACAAATAACAAATGATATTAGTCACAAGGTGCAATTGAATCAGCATCAATAACAAAAGAGTGCAGCAGCAGTATAACAAAAGAGTACACCAAGGAATGCCTCCTTCCAAGGAGACACATCAACAAGACAAAAGGAGTACCAAGGAATGCCTCCTTCCAAGGAGACAAATAACAAATGATATTAGTCACAAGGTGCAATTGAATCAGCAGTAGATACAGATACAGATAATTGAAGCAGCAGCAAAGCAATGAGTAACAGCAGTGACCAGTAGCAGTAACATGCCAGTGGATGGAACACCATACACATCTGAGACTATCAGAGAAAGCATAACCCCCAGGTCTATATGCCTCACCACCAAACTCCCTCAAACATCTGACCTCCCTCTCTCTTTTCTCTCATGACCTGGGAGAAGAAGATCACTCTCATGTTGTACCACTCCACTCCCAAAAAATGAGAGGCTCAAAACTAATGGGACACACAATATGGTAGTCTCACAGTAAAAAGCTATTAATTGACCTCTCAAGTCACTACATCAAATGACAGCCTGACTAACAAGCCAGTGGTCTGAATATAAAACAGGAAATAGATATCATGAGGTAATGAGATTAAGTTATACCTCCTGTTACTAGCAGTAATAGAAGACAAAGTAACCTGCAAACAAACTTCCCAAATGGGAGATTAGTAATACAAGAAACTACACTCCAACTTTGCATGAGCTTTGCATGAGGACCTGCACCCACCAGAGCCAATTGAAGTCAATATGGTACACAACACAATAGACAAAAGAAACAATAAGATATAGTTCAATTGAGAGCATGCCAAATCTATGATATGTAACCAATCATATCTTACAAGGGGTTGAGAGCTTCTCTCTCTAGAAATAGAGAGAGAATGCACTCCCCAACCAAAACCCACAAAATGGATCTGATCCAGAGGTAAATATGCTCTGATCAATCTAATATCCATTCATCTATCACCTATTTTAACATTTTGATTCAGCAACTCGGTGGAGAAGCACCCGGTGGGGAAGAAGAGGGAGACTTCGGCCATGTCTCTAGGTTTGAAGATTCTTTTCAGCAATCTCAACTTGGGGATTTCGAGGGTCATCCCCAATCTGGGTTATACACAGTTTCAACAGACCGTGAGGTCAGGTTCAAGGGTTCATCTTCCCAATCTCAAAATGGGGCGTCCCCAACTCTCTCAAGAGCACAACCCATCAATCTGATGGTGTTCAATCTAGTATTTGTTAAGTTCAGGGGACTCCGGTTCGCGTTGGGCATCTAGCTCCAAGTACTCCCATGTCCGTACAACAAAACCATCACTTCGAATGGTGATGGGTTCAACAATCACAACCAACACTAAGAAGCTTCTCACAGAGGTTTTGAGATCTCGGAGTCTGAAACTGGCTCTTCCTCTGCGCTCAGTTCCCTCCGTTAAGTGTCGTAGGTGTCACGGCAGTGGGGTAATACCTCATTCGGTCCTGGTGCTAAGGTGAGCTTAGTGATGTAGTTCCTCAACTCTCATTTACATCTGTTTAGAGCTGGTTTGGTGTCTGGTATGTGCGTGTTCAGTTTCCATGGTTTTACCTGGTAATCAGATTGAGAAGGAGAGAGTGGGATTCACTCTCTCCCTGCGTGTGGGCCTTGGTCCCAATGTTTTCTTGGGTGTTGGTTGAAGCAACAGAATACACGTGAACTGGGAACCATTGGATTTGCGGCCCAAACTCACCCACAAATCGAGAAATTTAGGAAAGTGGGGACCACGATTCTTAGACTGTGGGGATTTACACACATAGCAAAATTAGTACCACAGCTGTAGTGCGTTCTTCTACAGTAGCATAAAGTGGGTTTACACGCCTAGTGGGTGTCCCCCAAATTGAAAAATCTGGTGAAATCACAGCAACAATTTTGGTCAAAGTGGGGACCATTGGATGTTTATTGCTGTGGCATTGAGAAGGGTAGCATACTCAACGTGTAGTTGCATTATTTTAATGAAGTGGGTCATCTAATGACAGCCACTACAAGCAAAGTGTGCCAGCTATAGACAGCTGTGCGCTACAAAAGCAGCCTTTCGGTGGACTTTTCAAAGCCAGACATTGGTGTACCCCATATGTTCAATGGTTAATACTTCATTGCTGCCATCAGTAGCCTCTCCGTGGGCCCTTCTCATGGACCATTTGGTCCAATCAAGGACAGCTATTACCCGTGCATACAATCGAATTTTGTGCCTGTTTGCGCTTATTATACCTATCCCAGCGGGTTGTGCTGGACCACCTACTTTCCCACCCCGGCCGGTTGTGCCGGGGAGTACGCAATTTTTCATTTCTTTTCTTTATTTTGTTTTGTCCTCCCTGGGGTATGCCCCTTGTAGGCTGTACATTCGCTTAACCTCTTTTAATTTCAAGCTGAATTACCCAAAAAAAAAAAAAAAAATCTATGATATGCCACTATCCCATATCTAAATTGGGGTAGTAGAAATGTTCCAAGATTCCATTAAGGCATTTGATCCAGCTGGGATTTTAGTGAGTGACATCAACCTGTTCCTGACATCAAGACAAATCTTAGCCACAACAGTAGGGATTGAGTGCCGCAAATTTTGGAATTTCCTATTGTTTCTTTCAATCCAAACATGATAAAGTGTAATAGTGAAGGACAGCTTGGCAAGGGTGCTTCTCAGGCCTTTTCCTTTGAAGTTGGAAAGCTGGGAGACCAGGTTAGTGAGTGTTTGTGACTGCCACGTGAGATAAGATTTAAGTGACACAGTCTCCCAAACCTGTTTGGTAAATGGACAACTAAAGAATAGGTGATCATGAGTTTCAATATCATGGTAGAAACTACAGGATGGGGAATCAATGACCCCAAATTGGACCAATCTATCACCAGTGGACAACCTGTGTTGAATGGCAATCCAACTGATGAGACTACACTTGGGAACATGTGAAGGGAACCAAATTATAGGACTCCATGTAACAGGAGGAAAATGAGTCCTAAGTTTGTCCCAAAGTGTTGATATAGTGAATTGTCCATCTTGAGTCAGTGTCCACGTGCAAGTATCAGCATGGGATGAATTGTCCCTATGTGGAAGGGCATCCCTAATCTCATTCAATTCCCAGGTTTGAGTGATCCGTTGGTTTTTTAACCTAGACAATTCAAAGAAAAAGACCTGGGAGGACATTGGGGCAGCCTTTGTGGCTCAATACAACTACAACATCCAGCTGGAAATGACCATTCGGGAGTTAGAATCTACAAAAATGGGAAAGAACGAATCTTTCGCCAACTTTGTCAAACGCTGGAGAGGAAAGGCTTCACAGATGATGGACAGGCCCTCAGAGAAAGAACAGATGAGGATTATCACTCGGAACTTGGAACCAGACTTTGCTAAACACCTGGTGGTCTTTCAGACTCCGTCGACTTCAAAACCTTTTATGAAGATGGCCTTGCAGTTGAAGATGCGATCTGCACTGGCATATTTAACAAAGGAAAATCTGTCTCTCAACCTAAGCGAGTCTACTCCAGTAACAGTAATACCCTTTTTGGACCAAACGCCTACAATCCGGCTCAAGCCAGTTCCTTCAATCCTAAGCCAATCAAAACTGAACCAGTTAACCAGATAGCCACCCAGTCACCACCTATCCAAAACACCTCCCAGCCGAGAAGAGAATTTTACCAATTCCCTTTCCCTCTTACCACTGTCTACAAAAAGCTCCTTTAGAAAAATGCCATCAAGCCTCTCGATCCACCCAAAGAGCTTCCTGCAAACCACAACCCAAATGTCTACTGTGCCTACCACCAAATGCCTGGTCATCAAACCAACAATTGTATCCGCCTCAAACACATAGTCCAAGACTTGGTTGATGACGGAACCATCCCAATTCCCAAACAAAAAACCAATACCATTTCCAATCTCTTGCCTAGCCACAAGCCAAACATGTAGATCAACCAAATATCCTTTAGCTCCATTTCAAAAGGCCCAGACTCTACTCAGTTCAATCCAAGCCTGTACATCGTGCCAATCACTGAACCTAAACCCTTTGTCCCGGTGCCGGATGACCTGGAAATCTACGCCATCAGAACTTTTGAACGGAAGCCCAAACTCAAATGGGGTGACCTCGCTGAAGAAGGGGAATGGGCCATGAATGATCAAGAATGGGAAGATTCCCAACAAACATTGTTCAGTTCTTTGCTAATCTCTTGGGACCCGAGCAATACATCGTCCCCGAATTTCATGTCAAGCCAGTTATTTGCATACCGGAAGGTCTCAGTGTCAGCCAAATTAAAGAAACAACGATATGTGCTGACTCTCTGGACACAGTTTCACTCCCAACTTTATTTCAGCACAACTCTTCAAGCAGCTACTCGATATCCCAACTTCCAGAAGAAGAGAATCAGTAGGCTATCGAAAGTATCTTCAGCGATCATGATTGGTTCCCTCAAGCATACATTATCGGAGAATCTCTCCCGCGGCCATCCGCTCCATTCCCGCACACTTCCAACATATCGGTTATGGTCACCGATCCCTAGGCAACCACATGGAACGAAGATGAACTTATCGACATCCGAATCGGTAGTGATGAAGTATGGACAGTCAATAAATCCATGCTAGACCAGATTCAGAGGTAGCAGATCTGAAGACAAAATTGGAAACAGTTGATATCAGCAGCCAGGAAACTCCAGACAGTTTGATAAACTTGTGGTCTGAGGATCAACATGAAAAATAGAAGAGGGAAGCTATCAAAGCCGACAAGCGCAAAGTCAGTGAAGGATTTGCAAATTTCTGGGGTGAAAACCAGCAACTCTGGGAGGATACGGTCAATCGAGTGACAAGAAGTGGCCGAATCTACCAACCGACTAATCTTCAAAGGAACATTTCGTACCAAACTCAGCCAGAAGAATTCATTTGGGACGATCCCGTTCAGGAAAATTCATCTCCGGTCGAGCCAAAAGTTACTACTCGAACACCTCAAAGGAACCGAGCAACAACGGAAGACTTGGTTCAGAAGCAACTTGAAAGAACTCCAGCATCAGTCTCAATTTGGGGCTTGCTCTCTTCCTCCCAGGAACATCATCAAAAGCTGATCAAAACTCTATCCAATATGGAAGTACGCCCTAATACTCCCCCGAAAACCATGGTAGCACTGCTCACTCCAGCTCGTGCAAAACACGTTGTTGTCTTCACTGAGAGAGATTTACCCCCAGAAGGAGATGGTCACAACAAACCTCTGCACATCACTCTCAAGTGCATGGGAAAATGGGTCCCAGTCGTTCTACTTGACAACGGATCCGCCCTAAACGTGTGTCCTCTACGGATAGCTTAGTGCTTGGGTTTCAAGAACAAAGATATACAAGGATAGGCGCGGGTTGAGAGCTTCTCTCTCTAGAAATAGAGAGAGAATGCACTCCCCTTACCCAAAATTTTTCAGATCTGCCTCAATCACTATCACCTCCACTCATTCGGCTTCCAATCTTACTGTTTTATCTCTAATTTCACAAAACCCATGAGGTTACAACCACCAGCAGCAGAGGTATCATCAACAGATGGGGTTCGTCCCTCATCTCTCTTAATTGAAAGGCGGTTCACTCTCCTCTCCATGAATCGATCAAGTAACTCCAAACATGGCAGCAATAGAAACTCAAAAGGGGATCTGAGTTTCAGGAAACCCAACACACAAATCCCAACCTGGGTTATACCCAGTTTATTCAACAGGCCGTGAGGCAGCAAACCCCAGTCATGGGTCAGCAGCAAACCCCAGTCATGGGTCAGCAGCAAACCCCAGTCATGGGTCAGCAACAATGGTCTGGGTTGGTTCTTGTTCATCATCTGGAAAATGGGTCCAAGAGATCTATCATCATTTGGTCATACGGGCTTCCATTTGGGGTCCCTGTTCAACTGCCATTTCACCTCAAAGCATCACAAGCCATGGAGTTTCATCTTCATTTCACTCTAAAATCAGTTAAGCCCATAATCTGTCCTACGATCAGAATGGGTTTTTCTCAACATCCAGTCCCCACGTGGGGACTCATCTTCTCCACAATTTGAGTGTAGATCATCAACCAACAGCTTCTTAGTTCCTTGGTTCAAGCTACTGGTTTTAGCTTTTTCAGAGACATTTGAGATTCCGGGATCCACCCTCCGAACAGGCTCTACCACGGCGGCTTAGTTCTTCCCGTTAGGTGTCGTTGGTGGCACGGCGGTGAGGGTAATACCACATTCGGTTCTGGTTGCTAAGGTGTGCTCTGTGGAGAAGGTTCTCAACTCTCTTATGCGTCTGTAGAAGCTGGGTAAGCAACACAGTACTGGTTGTTTCTCCGATCAACTCCGGTGAATGATGTACCCAAGAGGATTATGAACAGTGCAAATGGGTGGTTGGGAAACCATACACACCCACAAAAATCGAGAAGTCTGGTGTACAAGTGGGGACCACTGTCCTTTTCTCGGTCCATTACACGCAGAATTGTTTGTCCTTTACAGCTGTCGGTTGGGATGGCTAGTTGCATTTTGGTTACATTTTAAAGCCTTGTTGGGCTGGTTTTGCTCGTTAATTACATTAGCAAAAAGGATACAGTGTACTCCTTACAAAAGCAAAGGGCAGTGAGCCAGGAAAAGAGTGCTACCATGTTGGGTCCCACTTTGCTGCAGCGTGAAGCAATACACGCATACTGGTGAATGATGGGATCCTTCAAGAAGTGAACATCACCACTTATTTTGCTGCCGACATAAGGCCTTTGTGGGGCCCTCTTATCACACCAAAAATGGGACTCCATTTATATTCTGGATTTTGTGGGTTGAAATGCTCAGTTTAACAGATTTATTTCTACTGCTTTATGCTCATTATTCCTATCCCAGCGGTTTGCGCTGGCCTCCTATTCTCCCACCCCGGCGGGTTGTGTCGGGAAGTACGCAATTTTTTTCTTTTCTTTATTTTTATTTTGTCCTCCCTGGGGTATGCCCCTTGTAGGCTGTACATTCGCTTAACCCCTTTTAATTTCAAGCTAAATTACCCAAAAAAAAAAAAAAGAACAAAGACTTCCAGCCTTCTAACCTCGAAGTGCGCGCATATGACAACATGCACAGAGATGTAGTTGGGATAATCCAAGTGGAATTGGTGATTGAAGACTTCAAAACAGATATCGAGTTCCCCGTACTCGACATTCCCTCATCCTTTAACCTGTTGCTGGGCAGACCTTGGCTCCATCGATATGATATCATGGCGGTCCCTTCTTCTCTACACTAGAAAGTCCAACTCGGTCTGGCTACGGGAACTTTAACCATTCATGGAGATTCAGGAATCCGTCCACATGTCCCTGACAATGCACCACTACTCGATATCACTCATGGAGAAGAAGATGTCACTCTTGGTGGTTTCTCTTTTGATACTTCAGGATCAATCCTTACTGTCAAAATGGATGAGGACTTCTCAGTCAGCTCAACTGCCTTGGAAATAATGAGAAAGATGGAATACCTGCCCGGCCTGGGGTTAGGTCTGAACAATCAGGAGATGGCTGAATTCCCCAAGTTTTCGACAAATAACCACCGTTTTGGTCTCGGTAACGAGTCAACTGACAGCGAACCAAGAAAAGGAAAGAAGATGCAAGCTAGTGCCAAGAAGAAGCCCATTCAAGAAGGTCCAATGAGCCAGCTGGGATTCTGGATAAGGACAGCAGTCTATTTCTAATGTCACCACAAATTCTGGCCACAACATAATGTACAGGGTGCTGCACTTTCTTGAATTTCCTAATGTTTCTCTCAATCCATACATGATAGAGAGTCACAGTGAAGGAAAGTTTGGCAAGGATGCTTCTCAGGCCTTTCCCTTTAAAGGTGCAAAGGTGGGAGATCCAGCTAGCAAGTGATTGTGATTGCCATCTAAAATGAGACTTAGGGGACACTGTTTCCCACACTTGTTTAGTGAATGGACAATTAAAGAAGAGATGGTCATGGTTCTCATCACCAGGGTAGAAGCTACAACATGGGGAATCAATGACTCCAAACTGGACTAACCTATCTCCAGTGGACAACCTGTTTTGAATAGCAATCCAACTTATTAGACTGCATTTAGGGATATGGGATGAGACCAAACAATGTGATGCCATTCAACATTGGGAAAATGTGCTCTGAGCTGGTCCCACAGAGATGAGATAGTGAACACCCCATCATGATTGAGGGTCCACTTACAAATATCAGTAGAACCATGCATTGCCTGTACTCTTGTGGATTAGATGATCTCAGATTCTCTAGGAATCTGTACACTTGGTCTAATAGGCAAGAGGCCCCTAACTACATTTCTTCTAAATTGGATAGGGTTCTGGTTAATGAGGAGTGGCTTAAAGCACACACTTGCTCTAATTCACTCTTTCTCCCACCAGGTATATCTGACCACTCTCCTGCCATTGTCCATATTACTCCTCCTCCAAATCCATCCCATAAACCTTTTAAGTTTTTTGACTTCCTAGCTGACCATCCTAAGTTTCTTCCCATTGTTCAGGGGGTCTGGAGGAGGATTATTATTGGAAATCCCATGTTTTGTGTTTATGAGAAATTAAAGCTACTCCAAGTCGAATTCAGGAAACTCAATAGACAGGAATTCAGTGTTATTTCTGACAGAGTGGTTCAATCTCAATGTATCCTGGAATCTCTTCAAACTAAACTTGGTAATGATCCCTCTGACACTGTCACACAGAGGGAGGAACAGTATGCTTACAAGCAATTTCTCAATCTTTCTAGAGCTAAGGAAAGCTTAGCTAGGCAAAAATCCAGGATTAACTGGATGAAGTTGGGTGACCAATGCACATCCTATTTTTTCAAGTCTGTCAATAACACCAGGAACACTGATGCAAAAATTGTGAGGGCTGAGAGTTTCTCTCTCTACCCTAGAGAGAGAATGCACTCCCCTTGCAATTTCTACCCAAAATTTTTCAAATCAGGCCCTTAATCACACTGATCAAGGGCGTATCAACTTCCTTTTCTTGATTCAGTCAAGTAAAGGGCTAGAGATATCAACTCAAATGGGTTTCAATTGAAGCCGTAATGCTATGCTGAGGTCGGGATTCCATGGATGAGCAATCCATGGCAAGGCAAGCAACAACAATCTGTTTGGTTTTGTACAAACAACATTCAGTCCCATTGTGGGCTGGACAAAATCACATACTTCAAAATCAAAGGGGCGTACTAGTCTCCAATCTACATCCATTCCTTCGTGGGGATGGACCAACACTAAGCCGTAGCTCCTCTAGCTCGGGCTATGCTGCATTTTGCGGACTTTGTACCCATTTCATGTATTATCCATCAGACCTGGGGATTCCCTGGTGGTGCAATAGCAGGAAATATGTAGCTTTGAGAACCCTCTACCAGAAATGCTTCCCACAGAGGCATTTGAGAACCCAGGGGCCATCCTCCGAACAGGCTTTACTCTTGCGGCTTAGTTCCCTCCGTTAGGTGTCATTGTTGTCACGGCGGTGGGGTAATACCACAATTGGTTCTGGTTGCAGGGTGTGCCATGTGGAGTTGGTCCCATCTCTCTCTCATGCGTCTGGTTGGGAGTTGATCTGTGGAGTTTTCTTGAGTTCTATCTGGAAATTGAAGGTAGAAGATGAGAGTGTACTCCACTCTCCCAGCGCAAGTGGGCAAAGTTTTTTTTTTTGGGTAACTTAGCTTGAAATTAAAAGGGGTTAACCGAATGTACAGCCTACAAGGGGCATACCCCAGGGAGGACAAAAAGAAAATAAAAAAGGAAAAGAAAATTGCGTACTCCCCGGCACAACCCGCCGGGTGGGTATAATAAGCATAAAGCAATAGAAATAAATCTGTTGAAAGGGCACATCAGCCCACAAAATCCGAAATGTATACAAAATTGAATCCCATTTTTGGTGTCCATTGTTGACTGGTACGTTGCTGGCCAAAGGCCACTTTTCGGTGCTTTGATCTTTCAACTTTCATACATTGCACAAGCACCCATCAAAGGCAATACTGCCTTTTGTTGCTGTCCCGAGCGGACTTATCAAGGGGCCCCACGAAGGGGCTGTACACACGCCTCCTGTGTTAACTTTTTACAAAACCGAGTAAGGATCCCTGGGTAAAGTGGTAATAGCTGTCAAGATTTGACCAAAAGTTGATTTAGGGATTTTCAGCCGAAAGGCTACTGTAACAATACTGTGTCACTACCTTAGACTAGGCAGCATTTGCCCACTTGCATTGAGAGAGTGGATCTCACTCTCTTGTCCACTCTAATTGAAATCAAATAAACCCAGGAGACCACCATGAAAGACCTTCCAACAGACGCATACAAGATATGAGAGACCTTCTCCTCTGAGTATACCATAGCGGCTAGAACCAGTTGAGGTATTACCCTCTCCGCCGTGCCACCAACAACACCTAACGGGAGGAACTAATCTGCAGCGGTAATGCCTGTTTGGAGAAAGGATCCCGGAATCTCAAATGCTACTGTGGGAGGTATTTCGGGTGGTTGAATGTGGAAGATGATTCCAGTTCCCATGTTCCTCCAATAGGTAGAAAACGCACAGAATACTGGAAAATGGAGCTCCATCCGGAGATGAACTCCATGGTTGAACCACCATCAAGCTGATGGCTAGTGTACTTGTGAGAAATTGTGTGGAACGACTCCACACTGGATAACAAACCCAGCTTGGTGTGTGTACCAATCGAGCTTCAAGCCGCTTCAGAACTCTTGATCCTTCACGGCGTGCTGATACTGGGGTTAGAGATCTGAACCCATATCCCCTTTGCGGAAGCTTGATGAGAGCCCCCTGTGAATCACTTGGAGCGGCTGGGGTTGAACCCAGAAAAGGACCACAAGTGGGCAAAGTTTTGGTTCAAAAAGTAGTGATAGTTGTTACTATCTGGTACAAAACAGCCTTTTCGGCTGAAAATTGCAAATCACTACACGTCTGCTTTTGTAAAAGGCAGAGAAATTTTCAAAAGTGGTCTGACTTTTGTGGGGTTCTATGCCCCTTAAAGGCGATTTAAAGGACAGTGGTTCCAAAAGTCCATTCAACTGATTTAAAGCCTCTTGTGGGCCCTTTTCACACCATGTGGTCTTGATTTTGGCACAAGAACAACATTTACACGTGAAGTCAAAGGAAAGTGGGGCAGCAACTATTTTCATGCGCATAAAAGGGTGGTAAATGGAGGCTGACGCATGGTTTGTAGTGGGGCCACCAAGCCATTATCTTTTGACTATTCACATTATCATACATTGTACAAGGCAGTGGGCTATTTACAATCAACAAATTCGGTGGGATGCTCCCTTCAAGAAGAGAATGCACGCCTTTTTGTGGCGTGCAAATATAATTTTGTCTTAAAATATATGTATCCCTATACCAGCGGGTTGTGCTGGATTTCATATTCCCCGGCCGTTGTGCCGGGGGTACGCAATTTTTCTTTTCTTTATTTTGTTTTGTCCTCCCTTGGGTATGCCCCTTGTAGGCTGTACATTCGCTTAGCCCCTTTTAATTTCAAGCTAAATTATCCAAAAAAAAAATAACACCAGGAACAAGAACAAACTCACTAGCCTTGTTCTTAGTGATTCATCCATTACACATGAAATACCAGTCATCAAAGAAGCTATTGTTAGCTTCTACTCTGGACTCTTTGGGAATTCTCATAGTTCCCATTATCATGGTTATGAAAGAGTCAATCATCTTATAAGCAGGAAACTTAACTACTCCCAGAGTCTAGCTATGGTCCAGGATATCACTGACAATGAAATCAAGGATACCTTGTGGCTTTAACTCTGGTTTTTTCCAGAAAGCTTGGCCTGTGGTGGGGCATGAAGTTATATCAGCTATTAAAAATTTCTTTAGGTCTGGCCAACTTCTTGGCAAAGCTAATGCCACAGTTGTTGCTTTGGTTCCTAAAATTCCCAATCCTTCAAAAGTTGGGGATTTTAGACCAATCTCTTGTTGCAACACCATCTACAAATGCATTGCTAAGATTTTGGCCAGAAGGATCCAAAATGTTCTTCCTAATCTCATTGATCCTACACAATCTGGGTTTGTGAAGGGTAGAAGGATTGCAAGACCAATTCCAGTTATTCTGTAGATGCAGTTTACAGGCCGTGACTCCTGCAACTAATCCAGGTTACTTCCATCGTGTGGCATAGGCTTCACAAATTGTTGTACGAATCAGATTTCATCATGAGGTTTAAACTCATCAGTTGCTTTGTTACCATGTTGTGCTTTCATATCTCATCGTGTGAAGTGTGCAGACAAGCATCCTTTTGTTACAATTCTTGTTGAGATATCTCGATACTTCTTTTGTAGAGTTTTGTTCCATCTTTTTAGATAGACTAAAATTCTATTAGATCACTACAGTAGTTCATATGGTTCTAGTTATTAGCTCTATGCCTTAGCAGGCTATCCCTTTGTACTCCTCATGTAGCCTTTGGGCCTTCCCGCATTTTGTTGCCGTCTAGCTTAGTTTTCTTTTCTTTTTCCTTTTCCTTTGTTTTGCTTGTCCTCCTGGGGTATGCCCCTTGTAGGCTGTATATCCGCTTAGCCCCTTTTATTTTCAAGCTTAATTATCCAAAAAAAAGAAGGATTGCTGATAATATTTTTCTTACTCAGGAGCTAATGAGAGGATACCACAAATCTTCTCCATCCCCTAGGTGTGCTTTGAAAGTTGATATAATGAAGGCCTATGATAATGTTGTTTTTTTTTTGGGTAAATGAGCTTGAAATAAAAAAGGGCTAACCGAATTTACAGCCTACAAGAGGCATACCCCAGGAGGACAAAATAAAAAGGAAAGTAAAGAACAGAATAAAGAAGAGAGAACCTACGCCAACTGGCTACAAGTATCTACGAGTGATTAATCTGAATGTTTCCTAACCTTCTACAGAAATGATTAAGAAACATAGAACAGAATGATTAAAATTTGAGCAGCATTTCGACTGTTTTTTACAAAACCATAAGTTCAACATCTGTCCTGGGCATGTAATAATGTTAGATGGGAGTTTTTGTGGGATATTCTCCAGTCCATGAACTTTCACCCCAAAATGATCAGATGGATACAAGCATGTGTAACTACTGCAAATTATACCCTATGCATTAATGGTGAGTCAATAGGGTATATTAAAGGCAAGAGGGGGCTTAGGCAGGGGGACCCTCTCTCCTCTTACCTTTTTGTCATAGTAATGGAAGTTTTTGACCTGTATCCTAAAGGAGAAAGCCACTCTTCCTGATTTTCATTTCCATTGGAGATGCAGTAAAAATAAAATCATTACCCTATGCTTTGCTGACGATCTTATGATTTTCTGCAAAGGGAATATGAGCTCTATTAAACACATTCATGACTCCCTCATTGAATTTGAAGCCTTATCAGGACTGTCTCCCAGCCCTGGGAAGAGTAGTGCCTTCTTTTCTAGGGTGGATCTTCCCACTAGAGAAGGCATTCTCTCCCTTCTTGAATTCAAGGAAGGTTTCTTGCCTGTGAAATACCTGGTGTCCCTTTAATTTCCACCAAGCTGAAACATGAGGATTGCAGAAATATGATTGCAAGAATTACTGCTAGAACAAAGACTTGGACTAATAGGGATTTAACTTATGCCGGGAGATTGCAATTGATTAAAAATGTTCTTTTTTCCATGCAAACTTATTGGTCATCCCTTTTTATTCTCCCAAAGAAAGTTACTAAGGAAGTTGAATCTATACTTAGATCCTTTCTTTGGTCTGGCCCAGATCTTAAAAAGTCTGGTGCTAAAGTTTCTTGGGAGCACTTATGTTCCCCCAAGCAGGAGGGGGGGGGTCTTGGTTTAAAAGCAATTCAAGTTTGGAACAAGGCAGCAATTTCAAAGCACATTTGGTTTCTCATTTCTGGTGGTGAGCAATCAATGTGGTGTCAGTGGGTCAAGTCATACTTGCTTAGGGATAAAAGCTTTTGGGAAGCTAAGGTCCCTAGCAATCCTTCATGGATTTGGAGGAAAATGCTTAATCTGAGGTCTCTTGTTCAGCCACACATTAAGGTGTCCATTGGCAATGGTAAAAATACCCACCTGTGGTATGACAATTGGCTGAACTTGGGCCCCCTCGCCCAAAGATATGGCCTAGGGTTATCTATGACTTTGGATTATCTAGAGAAGCTACTGTATATGACATCATTAGAGACAATTCTGGGGCTTTCCCTGTTACTCAAACTTTTGATCTCAATGAGATTAGATCCAGTTTGCTCTCTTTGCCTAATCCCAATAAGGATCTGGATGACCATACTATTTGGTCCCTCAATACCAATGGAAAATTTTCCATATCTTCAATGTCGAATCATCTTAGAACACCCTTCCCTAAGGTTGGTTGGGTTAAAAGCATCTGGTTCCCTGGCCACATCCCCAAATGCAGTTTCATTACTTGGATTGCCATTCGGCAAAGACTCTACACTAAGGACAGATTAGTGTTATTTGGCACTAAAGTTGTGTCATGCTGCTCTTTTTGCCCTGGTACTGAGAGTCATGACCACCTTTTCTTTAATTGCTCCTTTACATCACAAGTGTGGTGTAAAGTCCTCTCTCTACTAAACATTAATTGCCCCCCTAGGTCTTGGGAAAATTGGATCATTCAGATATCAACAATCAAAGGCAAATCTCTTAAGTCTCTTATTCTCAAATTGGCTTTTACCACCACAATCTATCAAGTTTGGATAGAGAGAAATTTTCGCAAATTCCAAAGCAAAGCATGTCCAATTCCCATTATAGTAAGTAAAATATACTCAATGGTTAGATATAGACTGATGTCCCTGAATAGTCTTCCTCATGGGCCTCAGTCTTCATCACTACTTGCTAAATGGGGCATATCTGTATTTGGTACATCAAGTGCATAGAGAGTATGACATTTGATATTGATTTATTGCATGCATGGCTCTGTTCTATGGAACAAGATCTTGTTACTGTTATTGTTATTGTTACTGTGGCTATTTGCAGGCCCAGGTTCAGGGGGCTTCAAGGTTCAAAGTGGACCAAGTAAAAAAAGGCGATTAATGGCTGATGTCAGCCCCCATCTCTGGCGATTGGGGCGATTCACCCGTTCTCTGTAAGAAAACCCTAGTTATGGCGGGCGAAGGGTTAGGGATGAGGGCTCTTGACTCTAACGAAGTTCGAAAGAATCAAATGGGTACTTCTACTCCAAAACTCAGGGTAAGCCCTGTTCAAATCTCCATCTCGGGAGCTTCATGTTCTCCCATGGCCACTCCCCAAAACTTTGCAGATCTGTGTCCGAAGTTACATACACCACCAAATGCTGCGACACTCCTTTACACTCCTAGGCCCAAGCTCGTTCAGTCCAATGTCTACCCTCAAAGAGTGAATCTAAGATCGGATCCCTTTGTGGAATCAGAATCTTCCCACCTCAAATGTTCAAACCCTAGTCTCATAGGGGATTTCACCCCCTCACAACTATCTACCCTTGTACATCCTACTACGAACCCTTCTATACCCAGCTCGTCCGTTACAAGCCCTAAATCTCCTTCTCCTGCTTTTGGACCTCACAGCCCTACTAAAATTAGTCCTAGCCGTAAACTCCAAGAGGTTTTTCAGAAAGCTAAGGAATGTCTTATCAGAGCAAGGAACGTGTTTCCTCTTTGATTCTTTCAATTGAAGAGGAAATGCAGAAGATTGGGGTTACGGTCCACCTAACTGAATTGAAGAATCAACTACACAATGTGCAAGACCTGCAGGCTTCCTAATCATGAGCTTGAGGACCATCACAAATGGTTACTTAACTCTAATGGGGAATTCACCATTTCTTCACTATGGGATGACATAAGATTGCATTATCCCAAAGTGCCTTGGCATTCTAGCATATGGTTTTCTGGCCATATCCCAAAATGTAGCATGATCACTTGGCTTGCTATCCATAATAGGCTATATACGGGTGATAGGCTAGTTCTGTTTGGCACTATTCCTGTTTCTTGTTGTAGTTTTTGTCATGGTATAGAGTCACATGATCATCTATTTTTCAATTGTCCATTTACTTCACAAGTCTGGACTGACATTCTTACACACATAAATGTTAATTGGCCCTCAAGGTCTTGGGCCAATTGGATCAATCAAGTCTCAAGTCTCAGAGGTAAATCACTTAAAAACTTGATCACCAAGCTTATTTTCATTGTTACAATCTATCAAATATGGCTTGAAAGAAATGTTCGAAAATTCCAAAATGTAACTTGCTCAGGACCTAGTGTGGTCAACAAAATTCATTCAATGGTGAGATACAGATTGATGTCCCTGGGTAATCTTCCTAAAGGACATCAATCACAGTGGCTGTTAACTAAGTGGGGAATAATCTAATGCTAGTACAGTGCAGGTCATCCAAAGGGGATCAGTCAGTGAGGTCTCCTTCAAAGTGATATTGACTGGTGCATTAAGACATATGTTAGAAGCAGATCAGATTCAGGTTGCTGTTTGCTAGTAGCTGCACAGGAGCAACTCTGTTTGATCCAGTGTGAGTGCTTTTAAGCTTCAAGTGAGGTATGAACATCGTGCTCTAATTGAAGTCATATGGGTTGCAAGGGCTGTTGCAATCCTTTATTATTGCATCTGTTGTTACTTTTGTTGATGCTAGTGTCAATGCTTTATGCCTAGATTGCAGTGTGCTTTATTGATGTTATTTGGGTTGCAAGGGCTGTTGCAATCCTCTACTATCTGTTGTTTTGCTACTGTTGCAATTAGTTGATGTTAAGTGGGTTGCAAGGGCTGTTGCAATCTGCTACTACTATGCAATCTGTTATTACTCTTGTTAATCACTAATGCAAGAGCTGTTGCAATCCTCTGTTACTGCTGCATTAGTACTCTTGTATGTTCACTGTATACATGGGAACCTGCTATTTGTTGGATTCTGTTACTGTTGCTGGCAGTTTGTAGCCCTGTTCTGCTGCAGCACTTTGCTGCAGTTTGTAGTCCAGTTTGTAGTCCTGTATTGACCAACAATGGTTCATCTGGTTTCATCTGGACTGCTGTGTGTCTGATCAGCATCCACGATGTCTGACTGTTTGTGCTTTTGTACCCAAATGTTGCAGTAGTTTTTCAAAATATGGATGTTGTTGTCTGAGATTAGGCCTAGCCATGGGGGGTTGTCCCTTCTGGGAGGGGGCTTCCTCCCAAGACCTATCACTGGGGGGTTGTCCCAGTGTAACATAGGACCTTTGTTCCTATCCAAAATCCTATTCCAATCTTCATGTTCAAACTTCAAATCTCATGTTCAAGGGTCAAGCTTTGAGCTCCAAGATTTATGTCCAAGCAGCCCCAAGTCATATTGGCTGTTCCAAGTCTCATGCGCAAGCATCGAGCATCAAGTTTCATGTCTTCCCCAACGGGATGTGTTACCTAAGCTTATTTCAATTTCAATCTCAAGCTTCAAGTCTCATGTTCAAGGCTCAAGCTTCGAGCATGAAGATTTTGTTCAAGCAGCCCCAAGCCTGTTCAAGCATCAAGTTTCATGCCCCCCCAACGGGATGTGTCACCTATTGCTATGCTCAAGCTCCAATGTCAAGCCTCAATGTCAATCTATTAGATTCATTTTGAGTGTTTCTCTTCCATCTCCCTAGATGGCTTAGAAACACTTTTATCATATTTTATTATATCTTGTTGCAAACGATCCCTTACTTTTAGGTTCCCCCATGTAGCCAAGTTTGGCCTCCCCATTTCTTTCCATTCCGGTCTTCCGGTTCATTTTTTTTATTTTCTTTCTTTTATCCTCCTGGGGTATGCCCCTTGTAGGCTGTATATCCGGTTAGCCTTTTTTTTCTATTTCAAGCTTATTTACCCAAAAAAAAAAAAAAGACCTGCAGGCTTCTTCAGATGAACCAGTGGTCTTTGATGCTAGTGGGGAATTTTTTGATCCAAATGCTCCAGAGCTTGATCCTCCTGCTCCTCCAGTACCTCCTCCTAAGCCTAAAGCTAAGGACTGGGGGTCCCTCTTTAAAGATCAAGGACCATCCACATGTATGAAATTGAAACACTATCCTGAATTGCAACTAGACCCTAATGCTCCTGTTGAACTAGAAGAATCTCATTTAAGAAATGGCTGACGTTAGCCCCCACCTCTGGCGATTGGGGCGATTCACCCGTTCTCTGTAAGAAAACCCTAGTTATGGCGGGCGAAGGGTTAGGGATGAAGGCTCTTGACTCTAACGAAGTTCGAAAGAATCAATTGGGTACTTCTACTCCAAAAACCAGGGTAAGCCCTGTTCAAATCTCCATCTCGGGAGCTTCAAGTTCTCCCATGGCCACTCCCCAAAACTTTGCAGATCTGTGTCTGGAGTTACATACACCACCAAATGCTGCGACACTCCTTTACACTCCTAGGCCCAAGCTCGTTCAGTCCAATGTCTACCCTCAAAGAGTGAATCTAGGATCGGATCCTTTTGTGGAATCAGAATCTTCTCACCTCAAATGTTCAAACCCTAGTCTCATAGGGGATTTCACCCCATCACAGCTATCTACCCTTGTACATCCTACTTCGAACCCTTCTATACCCAGCTCGTCTATTACAAGCCCTAAATCTCTTTCTCCTGCTTTTGGACCTCACAGCCCTACTAAAATTAGTCCTAGCCGAAAACTCCAAGAGGTTTTTCAGAAAGCTAAGGAATGTCTTATCAGCAAGGAACGAGTTTCCTCTTTGATTCTTTCAATTGAAGAGGAAATGCAGAAGACTGGGGTTACGGTCCACCTAACTGAATTGAAGAATCAACTACACAATGTGCAAGACCTGCAGGCTTCTTCAGATGAACCAGTGGTCTTTGATGCTAGTGGGGAATTTTTTGATCCAAATGCTCCAGAGCCTGATCCTCCTGCTCCTCCAGTACCGCCTCCTAAGCCTAAAGCTAAGGACTGGGGGTCCCTCTTTAAAGCTCAAGGACCATCCACAGGTATGAAATTGAAACACTATCTTGAATTGCAACTAGACCCTGATGCTCCTGTTGAACTAGATGAATCTCATTTGGATGATAAAATATGGGGACTTTGTCTCATAGGCTATTTCCTAGATGGTAGAATGGCATTTCCCTTGTTGTGCTCCACTGCTAGAAGGGTTTGGAAGGACTGTGGTCCTATTAAAATAAGACAGTTTGGGGCCTGTTTTTTCTTGAATTTCAAGATGAGGATTCCAAAAACAAGGTTCTTGAAGGAGGTCCTTACTTTTTTTTTAAAAAGATATCTGGTTCTTAAGGAATGGGAGAGGATGCTTGCCCCTACTACTAAGCATCCCTCTGCTATTCCAGCCTGGGTTAAAATTCACAAACTACCACTGGAGTGCTAGACAGAGGAAGGTTTGAGTCGTATTGCTAGCAAAATAGGCAAGCCCCTCCACATGGATGTAGCTACTGCTAAGCAACAAAGGATTGCCTTCGCTAGGGTATGCATTGAAATTGGAGCCGGTTGTGAGCTTCCATCCACTATTAGTGTTTTCACAGCCAAGGGGACAGTGGTAGTGACTGTTGAATACCAATGGCTTCCTCCGATATGTTCTAAATGTAAAGTTTTTGGCCACTCCTGCTCTATTAAAGCCAATACAGCAGATCCTATAGCTCCCACCACCAGTGGAAAAGAGGACCCTAAGGATGTCTGGCAGAATGTGGGGAAAGTGGATAGTAGGCCTACTTCTAAGGCATTTTCTATTCCAGATGCTTCAAGGAATGCACGTACAATGTTGGTGCATTGTTCTGAGAGTGATGATTCTGCAGATGAGGAATTGCTTGCTGAGGAATCTCTTCCCCTTAATACCTCCTCTCCCAATGTTTCCTCCCCTCTTGTGGAGCTGGTTGAGAAACTCCCAGCAGCTGCCTCTATATTGGTTGATGAAACACCTTTTCAGCACTCTGGGGATCTGGGGAAGCATGCTGAGTTTGACCTTTTGGTTCCGCACAGTTCCAAGCCTCCTGATCCTCCAGATTCACTTAGTAAGTCTGGGAAGAAGAAGAATAAAAAGAAGATTTCCCAATCTGCCCAAGCTACCAGTAAAGGGGGTGTTCTTAATCCCCCTAACAAGGGGAGGTAACTTCTATCCTCTCTTTTTTGTCTGGCAAATGCTAAAACTTCCTATTATGTGCCATTTTGTTAGCATTTATTATGACTTTATCAATAAACCCTCTTCATTTTGGTTGCTGGAATATGAGGGGTCTTAACAACCCTATCAAACAAAAAGAGGTTAGGGCTTTTGTCAATAAGCATACTTTGTCTATTGTGGGCCTGGTGGAGCACAAGATAAAGGAAATCAATACTCCTAGAATTTTGAACTCAATGCTCCCCTTTTGGAATTTTGTCCATAACTATAATCTTGCCTCCAGTGGCAGAATTATAGTGACCTGGGACCCTGCCATAGTTCATGTAAATGTCCTTAACTACACTGATCAGGCCATCCATTGTCAAGTTCATTCTCTCTCTGGTGATGTACAGTTTTTTTTTTTATAACCGAGGAACAGCCCTACAATAGGCCACTAATTGGACCCACTGCACGACCCAAACCTCGGAGGGAGCTGGCGCAACCCACACCAGTCACGGCCCCCCGCTTAGCACAGGTACTCACCCTGTGGGGAATCGAACACCTGACCAAAGGGACTACCCCTAAAGTCAGGCACTCACCCTAACCACTGGGGCAACCCCTGGGTGTGTGATGTACAGTTTCTTGCCACCTTTGTTGGCTCCAATTCGTACACAGAGAGGAATGATCTTTGGCAGACCCTCACCTCTTGGGGGAGACCTACTCCTTGGATCATTCTTGGGGATTTTAATTCCCCTAGATACCAATCTGACAAGATGGGTGGGGACAGCCATTGGCCTCCACACATGGAGGATTTTAACAAGTGCATAGTCCTTAATAATCTTGATGAGCTGAAATATTCTAGTTGCCATTTCACTTGGTCCAATAAACAGGTTTCCTCTCACTTTATCTTTACCAAGATTGATAGAGCCCTTGTGAATGAGCATTGGATGAGGATCTTTCCTTGTTCTAGTGCTCATTTTCTTGCACCTGGAATCTCTGACCACTCACCCGTTGTGGTATCTCTGAATCCTGGCCCTAAAATGGTGAAGAGACCTTTCAAGTTCTTTCAACTTCTTGGCTGACCATCCTGACTTCTTTTCCATTGTTCAAGGAATCTGGACTAGGGTCATCATTGGGAATCCTATGTTTGTTGTATGTACAAAACTTAGACTCCTGCAGGAAGAACTCAAAAAGCTTAATTCCAAGGATTATAGTGAGATATCCACAAGAACCTTGGCAGTAAAACAACAACTGGAATCTGTCCAACTAGAGTTAGGCTTTGATCCTAACAATTCCTCTAAGCAAGCTCATGAAAGAGAGTTGTATAGGCAGTATGTTCAGTTGGTTAGAGCTGAAGAGAGTTTTGCCAGGCAGAAATCTAGAATTCAATGGCTCAAACATGGGGACCAATGCACAGCCTATTTTTTAAAGTCCATTACTCTTAGAAGAAACAGGTGCAAGATTAACCTCTTTTACTGATGACGTCATTAACCTCTCTCTGGCGATTTTCGCGATCCTCTAAGAAACCCTAGAGATGGCGGCCAATCCCTCCATGGCTGGTACCCTAGGTCTCAAGGCAGTTGATTCCAATGAAGTTAGGAAGAAGCAGGTGGGTTTTACCCACTCAATCAAAGAAGTTCGTGACACCCCACCCAGTGAAACTACATCGGGCTCTCCGATCTACAACAATCCAATGAAATCGTGTGATGTGTTTTCCACACCCACCAAATTTAAGCCATTCAAACCACTAGATTTATACCCTCAACACCAGAAATCTCCAGTTATCCAGATCCAAAGTCCTTCGAATTTCGGGTCTCTACCAGTCGGGGATGTTGAATGCTCGACCAAAACCTCAACCCCTCACCCCAACACAATTCCAGATCTGGTTCGCAATCCCTCTATCAAAAACCCTAACTCCACCAACTCAACTCCAATCAACGTTATCCCAACCCAACCCTCATCTGGTAGCCCTACCCTATCGAGACCTAATTCAGCTCGTAAAGATCAGCTGAATGGGGAAGCAAAAATTGCAGCGCTAGTTCAAGCCCTTGAGGATGAAATGCAAAAAGCAGGAATTAGAGTTGATTGTTTTGCACTTAGAACACAACTTATTCAATTGCAGACAAAGGAAATCTCTCCTGAAGGCCCTTCTCTAGGTACATCAACGAGTAACTTTCTGAAAATAGGGTTTCATCATCCTTCTCCATCCCATCTATCCCCGACTACTCTTTTTTTTTAGAATGTTAGTCCCAAATACTGACCATCCAACAACTTTTTTTTTTTTTTTGATAACCGAGGAACAGCCCTACAATAGGCCACTAATTGGACCCACTGCACGACCCAAACCTCGGAGGGAGCTGGCGCAACCCACACCAGTCACGGCCCCCCGCTTAGCACAGGTACTCACCCTGTGGGGAATTGAACACCTGACCAAAGGGACTACCCCTAAAGTCAGGCACTCGCCCTAACCACTGGGGCAACCCCTAGGTGTGTTCCAACAACTATTCCTGCCTGGGTTAAGATTCATAAATTACCCTTAGAATGCTGGACTGAGGAAGAGCTTAGTCGCATTACCAGCACCATGGGCAGACCACTTCATGTGGATATTGCTACTGCGCAGCAGCAGAGGCTAGATTTTGCAAGAGTTTGTGTGGAAGTTTCAGCTAGTTCAGACCTCCCTAAAACCATCCAAATCAAACATGGGCTTGAGTCAGTTACTGTTCATCTAGAGTACCAATGGCTACCATAAAAATGTGACTTTTTTTTGTGTGTAAATAAGCTTGAAATAAAAAGGGGCTAACCGGATTTACAGCCTACAAGGGGCATACCCCAGGAGGACAAAATAAAATAAAAGAAAGGAAAAATAGAGAACAATATAAAGATAGGAGACCTACGCCAACTGGCTACAAGTATCTAAGAGTAAGTAAATTGAATGTTTCCTAACCTTCTAAAAAGATGATTAAGAAACATACAACAAAATGATTAAATTTGAGATTCAGCAACTGAAGCTTGACATGTAGATGATAGCAAAAGAGTCCATGAAGCTTGACATGTAGATGAAGATTTGACCCATGAGATCAGCAGACAATGTGACTTGTGTAAAGTCTTTGGTCATACCTGCAAACCCAAAGTGGAAGCACAAGACACAAATAATGAGTCAACTTGGAAGAAATTGGTAAGGCTTTAGGGGGTGGGGGGGGGGGGGGGGGGGGGGGGGGGAGTCTTGGAAGCACTTACTAAGGAGATTCCCAACAACCCCACAGGTGCTGCCTTTATGTTGCAACCTGATAAGGAAGGTGTGGTCATTGATGACTTGAGCGATGATGCCCAGAGTGAAGCTGCAGAGGAGATAAGAGTTGAAACCTATGCCAGCTCTTCTTCTATTCCTTCCTTGGTGAATCAAGTGTCACAACCTGTTGTGGAGGGCAGTAGTGAGAGGGGTCAGATCACTCAGAAACTATCCCTGCCTACTAGAAATTCCTTGGAGTCTTTGGCTAGCTATCTTCCTGACCTCCCTGATGGATACATCAAAGTGGGATCTTCTAAGAAAAACAACAAGAAGAGTCACAAAAGGGCAAACACTAGTGGCAAGGGGGGTGGCTCTGCTACTCCAAACAAAAGCAAGTAACTCTTATCTCTATCTTTTTTGACTTGGCAACTTACTAATTCTGTCCATTATCTGCCACTTTTGATATTACTTTATGTCTATAAATCCTCTACAACTTGGTTTTTGGAATATGAGGGGACTTAATGATCCCCTCAAACAACGAGAGGTCAGGTCTTTTGTTAATAAGAACAACTTGTCTATCATTGGCCTGGTAGAACATAAAATAAAAGAGCCTAATTTTAGCCTGATTACTTGCTCCATGTTTCCCTTTTGGTCTTTTGTACACAACTACTCTCACTCTTCTAGTGGGAGAATTTGTGTTGGCTGGGATTCCTCTATTGTAAGTGTCAATGTTCTTGGGCAATCCAGTCAAGCTATACACTGTCATGTGAAATCTGTAATTGGAAACTTATAGTTTGTTGCAACTTTTGTTTATGGCTCCAATTTGTATAATGAGAGGATTGACTTGTGGCGAGAATTGAACTCTTGGAACAACCCCGGCCCTTGGGTTATCTTAGGTGACTTCAATGCCTTAAGATTCCCTTCTGATAAAGTGGGAGGCGATAATCATTGGCCTCCGCATATGGATAACTTTGGCCAGTGTATTGATGCCAATGAACTTGATGATCTTAAGTATACTGGTTGTCACTTCACTTGGTCTAACAAGCAGGATCCTTCCCATGTAGACTACCACTAAAATTGATAGGGTGCTTGTTAATGACCAATGGATCAAAACTTTTGTCCACTCTAATGCTCATTTCCACCCCCCTGGGATTTCTGACCATTCCCCCGCTGTGGTTTTTTTGAATCCCTCCATTGGGAAATCCAACAAACCCTTTAAATTCTTCAATTTCCTTGCTGATCATCCAAAATTTCTAGATGTTGTTCAGCAAGTTTGGAGAGAAATTGTTATTGGAAACCCTATGTATGTCACTTGTGAGAAGCTTAGAGTATAGTGATATCTCCTCCAGGGCTCTTACTACTAAACAGCAGCTGGATGTTGTCCAGAAGGACCTTGGGGGTGATCCTACGAACATCACTAATCAAATCCAAGAAAGGGTCCTATGCAGGCAATATATGTTTTTGTTTTTTTTTTGGATAATTCAGCTTGAAATTAAAAGGGGTTAAGCGAATG
This sequence comes from Vaccinium vitis-idaea, assembly GCA_963854785.1. Classification (NCBI taxonomy): domain Eukaryota; kingdom Viridiplantae; phylum Streptophyta; class Magnoliopsida; order Ericales; family Ericaceae; genus Vaccinium; species Vaccinium vitis-idaea. The sequence continues at coordinate 20,227,726 of OY978225.1, read as the reverse complement.
TACAGCCTACAAGGGGCATACCCCAGGGAGGACAAAACGAAAACAAAGAATGAAAGAAAAAGTGCGTTCTCCCCGGCACAACCCGCCGAGGTGGGCAATTTGGAGTCCTAGCACAACCCGCTAGGGTAGGGATAATGATACAAAACAGTAAAATAAGTAAAAAAAACTATGGTTACAAAAGGCATAACCCATTGGAGTGTTGTTGGATACTGGGACCCAACTGTGATTCCACGTGGATAAAATGGCACTGAGGCCAATTGAAGTATACTGGCACCAAGGCCCACACGTCCTCCTCTGTTAGATTTTACAAAACCGAGTGAAATAACCAGGGTAAAAGCTGTCAAGACTTGACCAAAAGGTTGATTAGAGGTTTCAGCCGAAAGGCTACTGTAAGGGTACTGTGTCACTGCCTTTAGGGCGGGCAGCATTGCCCACTTGCACAAGAGAGTGGATCTCACTCTCTACCTCTTCTTCTCCAATTGAATCCAAGTAAACCAGGAAACCACCATGACCGAAATATTTCAGATCTTAACCCCAACTCCCTCAGACGCCTATGAAACATGAGAGACCTTCTCCTCTGGGCATACCATTGCAGCTAGAACCAAATGAGGTATTACCCTCACCGCCGTGCCATCAATAACACCTAACGGGAGGAACTAAGTCACAACAATAGTGCTTGTTGGTCAATCAAACATTAACAAAGGGGATCTGAAGCAGCTTGAAAATCCAGAGCTCAGATGGGTTTCAACGATTAAACCAAATGGGTTTCATGGGAGCTACGAGTCCAGGTCACAAAGGGTACGCGAACAACAGTCGCAAATCTTCTCTAAAAAGAGTTCATTCACAAAGAGGTCTGTCCTCGACCATAGTAATCCATCTGGTTCATACAAACGAGTCAACAAAGGGGATCCTTTCTGTCCAGATCTGGAACGGGTAACGCCCTGAATAAATCTAATACTTCTCAAACTGCATAAGGGTCAAAACTCCAGTTCCTCTGGGTTTTCAGTTTCGTACGACAGTGAGCATCAGGTATGAGACTCCGTACAATAGATTCAATTCCAAGTCAATATAGCAATTTTTCATCAAAAATGATCTTTTGTGGAATCTGTTGGTATCTCTGTATGGGTTTGGTAGTCCTTGCTAGATTCTGATGTGGTTCCTGCTAGTTCCCGTTTGGGGAAGACAATGTGGGCTCCACGTAGTGTGCTCCACTCTCAAATTCTTAGATCTGTGGTTTACAGGCTATACAGTTACTGGTATTGTTTATGGTTATAGACTGGGTTTTAGCCCAAACTGGGTTTGCTACTACTTAGTTGCTTCTGCATGTACTTTGTTGCTAGCTTCTGAGTTCATGATTGAGGTCACCTTTTATGGGGTGGGTCATCCACTATCACATAGGGTTCTTTCGAAGAAGGAATATACACAAACGCTACAGATTGGGGTTTTGGTCCTAGTACTGCTGCTGACTTCCTCGCGTATCAGTTCTCTCCCATTATGTGTCGTTGGTGGCACGGTGGAGGAGGTAATACCACTTCGGCTCCTGGAGCATAGGTGAGTCTATAACAGTATGGCAACTGAGCTTCGTTTCCTGTGCATTTGAACATAGTCCTCTGTAAGTTCTAAATCAGAGAGTTACTTCTGTTAGGGATTAACTTCGAGATATTGGATCTATTTTCTCCTGCTTGGTAATGGTTGTGCATTTGGAATTGGGTTGTGGCTGATTTGCTCTAGGGCATTCGGCGTTTGGTGGAGATTGACTTCGGTCCGAGGGCGTGGTTACTTGGTTGATGAGCCAAGTTCTGCGGGCTAGAGTTCTCTGAGGGGGACGGAGTTTACTCTAGGGCTGGCCCTAGTCATGGTTCTGCCTTAGCACGGTTTGGAGGTCTCATCCACCTCTGACCCCGAGTTCCATTTGTGTTGTACTATTTTCATTACAGGGGGCACTTTTGGATTTATTCCATTATCACATTTTATGGTTCTATTTTCTCCTGCTAGGTGGTGGTTGTGCGATTGGAGTTTGGTTGTGGCTGTTTTCGGCGTTTGGTGGATATTGACTTAGGTCCGAAGGCGTGGTTACTTTGGAGTGATGGGCCAAGTTTCCGTGGGCTGAAGTTCTCCGTAGGGGACGGAGTTTACTCTAGGGCTGACCCTAGTCATGGTTCTACCTTACCACGGTTCAGAGGTCTCATCCACCTTCGACCCCGAGCTCCTTCTGCGTGTACTACTTCCAGTGCAGGGGGCACTGTTACATTTACCGGGTGTGGGTTACTTGGATTAGGATAATTGCACCGTTTGGTTGATTGTGTATGTTCAGAGCCCGATGGCGGAGATTACCATTAGATGTGTTCTACATAGAGGTGACTTGGTTTTCTCTGATCCGAGGTTTATTCCTTGGGCCTGGCTCTGTCAATCATGATCTTTAGCTTGGTTGGGGAACTCACCTACCTCTAGCCCTATCCTTGATATTATGTTGCACCGCGGGCTATCCTTTTATTTTTATGATCTACACTATCATCACTTGATTATGTTTTTCCACAAAGCCCATGCTCATGTCCTTGATGCCTCCCTTTCCTTTGGAATGGCCAGGCTAATGGGACGCGAGCACGGGCTAATCACATTCCATACAGTGGTGCCTTTCAGGACTCACTACATGTTATTCATTTATATGCATGCTTTTCACGTTATCCTAGCCTTGCGGGTTGTGCACGGCATTACGATTACTACATTATTGCATTTTTGCTTATTTACACCTATGCTGGCGGGCTGTGCCAGTACTACTCATTTTCCCACCCCGGCGGGTTGTGCCGGGGACCACACACTTTTTTTTTCTTTTCATTTCTTTCTTTCTTTCTTTTCATTTTGTCCTCCCTGGGGTATCCCCTTGTAGGCTGTACATTCGCTTAACCCCCCTTTTAATTTCAAGCTAATTTACCCACAAAAAAAAAAATAGTAGTGTCTCTTCGGAGAGAGGAACCCAGTATCTCCTATGCTTCTGTGGGAAGTATTTTCTGGTGGAGCTCCATCCGGTGAAAGAACTCCATGGGTGGACCACCGTCGGACTGATGTGCTGTGTGCTTGTATGAGAAATGAGGAAGAACCCCATTTTGAGATTGGGAATATGAACCATCACACAGGAACAAATCCCTTTGTATACAACCCCCAACAAACAAGTGGAGCTATTTGTTGATAAGTGCAGAACGACTCCACACTGGATGAGTTAACTCCCCACGCTCAGATCCCCTTTTGTTGGTGTTTGCTGATGAAAAGGCAGTTGAATAGAGACCCAAATTGGGACCCCAAATGACCAGATGAATGATGATAGGTCATAGGTACAGACCTTCAAACTGGTGTTTGAAGGATTAAACAAAAATAAACGGTAGGACGCCATTAGTGCGTGAAGCACAACTACGTGGGACCCGCGCTACTTTCTTCCTCAAAATTCAGTAGGACGCCATTAATCAATGGCAGCTCAAAATCCCAGAATTTTGACCCAATGAATTGAATCAGTTCTAACACAAACCATGTATTGACTGATAAATTTATGGAATGGTGCAATAATTATGAGAACACAAAATCACACCTTGAAGAGATATGATATTAGCCAGAGCTGAGGAAAGCTTTGCCAAACAAAAATCTAGGATTCAATGGTTAAAGCTTGGGGATCAATGTACCTCTTATTTCTTCAAATCCATATCCCACAATAGGAATAGAGGTAACATCAATAGCCTGGTCCTGAGTAATGGTAATCTTACACATGATCCTGGACTGATCAAATCTACATTTGTGGAGTATTATACTCATTTGTTGGGCACTCCACACTTCACACAATACCATGGTGGTACAAGGACTAACCAGCTTGTCAGTGCCAAACTTTCAAATGTTCAAAGAGATGCAATGATAATTGAGATCACTAACGCTGAGATAAAGGAAACATTCATGTCACTCAATCCAAATAAAGCTCCTGGTCCTGATGGTTACAATGCTGGGTTTTTCCAAAAATCATGGGCTATTGTGGGACAGGATGTGACATCAGCTGTTAAGAATTTCTTCAGGTCTGGCAAGCTCCTTACTAAAGCTAACTCTACCAGTGTTGCACTTGTTCCTAAAATCCCCAATCCTTCCAAGGTAGGGGACTATAGGCCAATTTCCTGTTGCAATACCATTTACAGCTGCATTGCCAAAATCATTTCTAAAAGAATCCAAACTGTCCTCCCTCATCTCATCAATCCTGTGCAATCTGGATTTGGTCAAGGCAGAAGGATAACTGATAATATCTTCCTTACTCAGGAGATCATGAGGGATTATCACAAACATTCCTCCTCTCCTAGGTGTGCATTAAAAGTTGACATAATGAAAGCCTATGATAATGTTAGGTGGGAGTTCTTATGGGATATCCTTGCATCCATGAACTTTCATCCTCTAATGATCCAATGGATCAAGGCTTGTGTTACCACAGCTAACTACTCCCTGAGCATTAATGGTGAGCCCACTGCCACTATTAGGGGGAAAAAAGGGCTAAGGCAAGGAGACCCTTTGTCCTCGTACCTTTTTGTTATTGTCATGGAAATCTTTACTCAATTACTTAGAGAAAAGTCTTCCAATTCAAATTTTCACTTTCATTGGAGGTGTGATAAGACTAAGATCATCAATCTCTGCTTTGCTGATGATCTTATGATCTTCTGCAAAGGGGAGTTGAGTTCTATTCAATGCATTCAGGAAGCTCTTGTTGAATTTGAGGCTCTTTCTGGGCTGTCTCCTAGTCCAGGTAAAAGTAACATTTTCTTCTCTAGAGTCCCAACCACAATCAAGACTGCCATCCTTGAAACTCTTGGGTTTCAAGAAGGCTCTCTTCCTGTTAAATACCTTGGTGTCCCTCTCATTTCCACTAAACTCAAGTACACTGACTGTAAGATCCTTATAGATAAAATCACAAAATGTACTAAATCTTGGGCTAATAAGTACTTGTCCTATGCTGGGAGGGTTCAATTGGTAAAATCTGTCCTTTTCTCCATGCAAACCTATTGGTCTTCTATATTCATTCTTCCCAAGAATGTCATTAAAGAGGTTGAATCTATACTTAGATCCTTCTTTTGGACGGGAACTGATCTTAAAAGCACAGGTTCTAAGATCTCATGGGATCACTTGTGCACTCCCAAAAAAGAAGGGGGGCTGGGTTTTAAATCTCTCCAAGTTTGGAACAAGGCTGCGATGTCCAAGCATATCTGGTTCCTTGTTTCAGGGGGAGAGCAATCCATGTGGTGCCAATGGGTGAAATCTTATTTACTCAAAGGAAAGAGTTTTTGGAAAGTTAAAATATCCAGCAGTCCTTCATGGACTTGGAGGAAGTTGCTCCAACTCCGTCCTCTCATACAATCACACATTCAGTACCATATTGGGAATGGTCTCACCACCTCTCTTTGGTATGATAATTGGCACCCCCTTGGGCCTTTAGTGAGCAAATTTGGTACTCGGATCATCTATGACTCTGGCATATCTGAGGATGCCACAGTGACTGCCATTCTCAGCAACAATAATCAATGGAAATTCCCCATCACTCAAACGTGGGAATTAAATGTAATTAGGGATGCACTTCCCTCCTTGAATGGGTCCATCTCTTCCCATGTTGATACATGCAAGTGGACTCTCAATCAAAATGGCCTATTTACCACTACATCACTTTGGGACCAACTCAGAACACATCTTCCCAATGTTGATTGGAGTCACATTGTTTGGTTTCCCTCTCATATCCCCAAGTGCAGTCTAATTAGTTGGATGGCCATTCAGAACAGACTGTCCACTGGTGATAGACTTGTTCAGTTTGGGGTCATTGATTCCTCATGCTGTAGTTTCTGCTCAGATGAGGAGGACCATGACCACCTCTTTTTCAACTATCCATTCACCAAACAAGTTTGGGATTCTGTGTCCCTTAAATTTCATATCACTTGGCAACCACAAACCTTCTCTAGCCTGGTTTCCCAACTTTCTACTTTAAGGGGAAAGGATTGAGAACCACACTTGCCAAGCTGTCCTTCACTGTTACTCTCTATCATGTTTGGATTGAGAGAAACATTAGGAAATTTCAGAATTTGCCACATTCTATTGAATCTGTTGTGGCCAAGATCTGCATTGACATTAGGAGCAGATTGATGTCTCTCCCCAAAATCCCAGCTGGTACACTAGACCTACTTGATTCTTGGAGCATACCTGCTAATTTTAACTAATAGATGCTAGGTGGCTTGTCATGCTTTCATGCTACTCATAATTCCTTGGTTCTACTATTATTTTCTACATGTTACTAATTGATTCTCAGTGGCAGGTTGCTCCAGATGATTCAGTCAAAAGAAGAAGTACTAATTTTGTACTCATGACCCACTTGGGTAGTTTATGTGTACAAGTTCTGATTGTTGGCTCCTAAGTATATGGTGTAAGTCCTGTACTACTGCTGCTGCTATCCTGCTGCTGTTCCATCACAGCAGGGGTACTTTGCTTCCTGTCCATTCACATTGGCTAACTTCACAGTTCCACAAGGTTCCAAGTACCTTGAGATATCCTACTACTACTTCTATATATACAGGTAGTTATCTATAATTTTGATGCAGTGGATACTATGTGATTATGTCCTTGGTCCTACGTATGTGTGGATATCAAAATGTGAGATAGTGGCCTACTAAAATGTGTGTTCCCTGTGAGCCAGTGTTTGAACCTCATCCTTCCTTCTGAGTGAAATTTATAAAAGGGCATGTTGTGAGTAGAGGGAGTTTGGTAGGCCCCTGGACCCATTGTGAGTACATCAATAGAAGAGTGGGAGGGAGAGGTCTTGAGGGTGTGGGTGTGTGAGGCCTCTATCCAATGGGTCCCTTTCTTTCTTCCTTTATTACTTGGATTTGATTGTTTTTGGCAGTGCTTCAATCCTGTTCGGTAAATTCTGTTCAATATTGCAAGGGTTGTTGCAATATGGTTGTTGCAAGGGTTGTTGCAACAACAAATTTTGTTCTCATTGTTAGCTTAGCTATCTGCTAATGTTCTAGTTACTACTACACTTTTGCTCATGTTGCCACATGTGGCTCTCTTCCCGTAGCCATGTAGACATGTTGTTGCTGTTATTGTTTCCATTTAGAGTGCTACTGCTACTGCATTAGAGCTTGCTACTGCTGTTTGTTATGTTGCTGCATTACAGAAGACATGGCAGCCGTGTGCTGGATTGCAAAAAACAAACAAAATGCTGTCCAATTTTACCAAAATTTGCAATGCCAGTGCTGTGCGTGCCAACTTGGTTACTTATTGCTTTGATCCGTGACTGTTCAATGGCTATACTACAATTCATTGCTTCAAATGCTCGTGGTTACTTATTGCCTAGCCATGGGGGGATGTCCCTGGCAAGTTTGAACCCCTTCAGGGAGGGGGTTTCCTCCCGCTGTGATGCTACTCATCCATTTTCATGGACTGATCGCTACTGTCAAGTTACAATTGCTGCATTGCTGCCTTGTTCCATGCTAAGTGCTGCCCAGAATCTGGTTGCTCTGCTGCTACTATGTGCTTATTCCATGCTCATGCTATTACAATGTTCCATAACCACTTCAAGCTTACGGTTCACTGCACTCAAAGAGGTTCACTCCTGCTCTATTAAAGCCAATACAGCAGATCCAATAGATCCCACCACCAGTGGAAAAGAGGACCCTAAGGATGTCTGGCAAAATGTGGGGAAAGTGGATAGTAGGCCTACTTCTGAGGCATTTTCTATTCCAGATGCTTCAGGGAATGCACGTACAATGTTGGTGCATTGTTCTGAGAGTGATGATTTTGCAGATGAGGAATTGCTTGCTGAGGATTCTCTTCCCCTTAATACCTCCTCTCCCAATGTTTCCTCCCCTCTTGTGGAGTTGGTTGAGAAACTCCCAGCAGCTGCCTCTATATTGGTTGATGAAACACCTTTTCAGCACTCTAGGGATCTGGGGAAGCATGTTGAGTTTGACCGTTTGGTTCCACACAGTTCCAACCCTCCTGATCCTCCAGATTCACTTAGTAAATCTGGGAAGAAGAAGAACAAAACGAAGATTTCCCAATCTGCCCAAGCTACCAGCAAAGGGGGTGTTCTTAATCCCCCTAACAAGGGGAGGTAACTTCAATCCTCTCTATTTTGTCTGGCAAATGCTAATACTTCCTATTATGTGCCATTTTTGTTAGCATTTATTATGACTTTATCAATAAACCCTCTTCATTTTATTTACCCAAAAAAAAAAAATCCTCTTCATTTTGGTTGCTGGAATATGAGGGGTCTTAACGGCCCTATATAAAAAAAAGAGGTTAGGGCTTTTGTCAATAAGCATACGTTGTCTATTGTGGGCCTGGTAAGGAAATCAATACTCCTAGAATTTTGAACTCAATGCTCCCCTTTTGGGATTTTGTACATAACTATAATCTAGCCTCCAGTGGCAGAATTATAGTGACCTGGGACCCTACCATAGTTAATGTAAATGTCCTTAACTACACTGATCAGGCCATCCATTGTCAAGTTCATTCTCTCTCTGGTGATGTACAGTTTCTTGCCACTTTTGTTTATGGCTCCAATTCGTACACAGAGAGGAATGATCTTTGGCAGACCCTCACCTCTTGGGGTAGTCCCAACCCTTGGATCATTCTTGGGGATTTTAATTCCCCTAGATACCAATCTGACAAGATGGGTGGGGACAGCCATTGGCCTCCACACATGGAGGATTTCAACAAGTGCATAGTCCTTAATGATCTTGATGACCTGAAATATTCTGGTTGCCATTTCACTTGGTCCAATAAACAGGATTCCTCTCACTTTATCTCTACCAAGATTGATAGAGCCCTTGTGAGCATTGGATGAGGATCTTTCCTTGTTCTAGTGCTCATTTTCTTGCACCTGGAATCTCTGACCACTCACTCGTTGTGGTATCTCTGAATCCTGACCCTAAAACGGTGAATTCTTGGGAGAATTCTTGTATGTTGGAACCCCCACATACTAAATGTGAAGGTTCTGCACAAAACCAGTCAACTTATTCATTGTGAAGTGCTTTCCATTCTTGATGGGCTTAGTTTTTTTGTTACCTTTGTCTATGGAGCCAATGACCACTCTGATAGAGTTGACCTTTGGAATGATCTATGCTCTATGAAGAATAGTGAGTCTTGGGTTATTATGGGAGACTTTAATGCCATTAGGGATCCTAAGGAAAAATATGGTGGGACCATGATTTGGCCCCCTCACATGGATGACCTCAATCATTGCCTCTATTCATGTGAGGTTGATGATTTAAGGTACTCTGGCTGCTTCTTTACTTGGTCTAATAGGCAGGATCCCCCCAACCACATCTCTACCAAGCTTGATAGAGTGTTGGTTAATGACTGTTGGCTGAGGACACACTCTTCCTTTTTTTGGGTAAATAAGCTTGAAATTAAAAGGGGTTAAGCGAATGTACAACCTACAAGGGGCATACCCCAGGAAGGACAAAATGAAAATAAAGAAAGATAAGAAAAGTGCGTGGTCCCCGGCACAACCCGCCGGGGTGGGAAAATAAGAATTACTGGCACATCCCGCCAGCATAGGTGTAAATAAGCAAAAGCAATAAATGAAGCAGATAATTGTTTAATGTCATGCACAACCCGCAAGACTAGGATAATAGCAAAACATGCACATAATTGGGTACCATGTAGTGGGTCCAAGAAGGCCCAAATGTATGAAATGTGATTTTTGCCCGTGCTCGAGTCCCATAAGCCTAGCTATCCCAAAGGAAAAGAGGCATCAAGGACATGGGCAAGGGCAATGTGGAAGAACCATATGTAAGTGGTGAAACGTCAAATGCCTCCCCAAAGTAAGGGATGATACGAAGAGCGATGAACACATCAACTCATATGCCTAAGATCCGCCAAACCTCCACTAAGGTAGTAACAACAACAGAAAACACGGCGCCAAGGGTATGAGTCTCTAGTGGATTTACCCAAAAAAAAAAAGTCTCTAGTGGAACACTGGCAAAAGCCCAAGGGAACCACCCATAGAACCCTACACGGGACACAAACCTAGTCCACCCGAAGCTGCAAACACCCTCATCCAAGCTCCACAGTCGTCATAATAACCCATAAGAGATAGAGCAAGATCATGAAAGTAAAAGAATCGCCTGCGGTGTAATCAAATACAAGGATAGGCTAGGGGTAGGTGAGCTCCCCAACCAAGCTAAAGATCATGAAAGACAGAGCCAGCCCCAAGGAATAATCCCCGAATCAGAGAAAACCAGGTCACCACTATGTAGAATACATCTTATGGCAATCTCTGCCGTCGGGCTCTGTACACACACACAATCACCCAAACGGTGCATCTATCCTAATCCATAAATCCCCACACACGGTAAACGTAAGAGTGCCTCCTGTAATGGTAAAGGTACACACAGAAGGAATACGGGATCAGAAGTGGATGAGACCTCCGAACCGTGCTTTGGTAGAACCATGACTAGAGTCAGCCCTAGAGTATACTCCGAGGGCACACTCTTCCTCCTCAGCATTTTTCCCCACTCCTGGGATTTCTGACCATTCCCCTGTTGTTGTTCATATTACACCCCCACCTGATCCTGTTAGAAGGCCTTTTAGGTTTTTTGATTTTCTAGCTGATCACCCTTCTTTTTTACCCACAATTCAAAAGGTTTGGAGACAGATAATTTTGGGAAACCCAATGTTTTGTCTTACTGAAAAGCTTAGAAGGCTACAAGTTGAGCTTAAAAATTGAATCATAAAGTTTAGTGCTATTTCTGACAGAGTGGCCAATGCTAAAAACCAACTAGAAATCCTACAGACTACCCTTGGTCTAGATCCTACTAACCCTACCACCCAGTTGGAAGAAAAAAAGGTCTACAAGCAATTCCTCACTCTCTCTAGAGCTGAGGAAAGTTTAGCCAGGCAAAAATCAAGGATTCAGTGGCTAAAGCTTGGAGACCAATGCACATCCTTCTTTTTTTTTTTGGGTAAATAAGCTTGAAATAGAAAAAAGGCTAACCGAATTTACAGCCTACAAGGGGCATACCCCAGGAGGAAAGAAAAGAAAAAAAAGGAAAGGAAAACAATTGGGAAAACTAACGCCAAATGGCTACAGAGATTGGGCAAGAAACTTAACAAGTGTTTCCTAACCATCTATGAAAGATGGGTAAGAAACACTCGGCAAAATGTAATATAAAAACTAAGTTGTTGCTGTTGGGTTCTCGTGACTTGAAATACATCCATTAGCACTTCATGCATCTGTCTTTGAGATGGGTGAACAGTATACCCCTGGACTGAAATGCTCCTCCTTTGGGACAGCCCCCCAAGGTAGGCTAAAACCCATCGCACTGGGTAACAAAATTTGGGACAGCTCCCCATAAAGCAACTGAAATAAACTAGAAGCAACTGGATCTACAACTAGCAACAATAACATTCAGAATGAGCCTTGAGCTATGATAATAGCGTGCATAATGAGTACCGTGGTAGTAACATCCAGCATTAAAAATCCATCAGTAGTTAACTCAACGGGAATAGCAAGTACATGAAAACCAATGAGATGTAAGTAATACCCACATCGGGCAGCAGCAGGCAAGCACATATCGAGCAGCAGTAGCAGTAAATGGGAGGGTACCCCCCTCCCGAAGGGGATCATACAAACTCCTAGGGACAGCCCCCCAAGGATAGGCTATCTCAAAGGGGAACAAACCCCATATTAAGTAACTAGTACCCGCCCATAATAGAGTGTAATGCAGCAATAACATGTTATGCAACAATGTACATCAGACCATTGCACAAGCATTGCACGAGTAAACAGTAATCAGCAATGATAGCAATGTACAACAACGAAAATTGGGCAGCATAACGTTTGAAATATAAGCATCCCCAATGAGCAGTGAAGCTGGTCGGAACATATAAACAAGCATAACCAATCCAAACAACCAAAACAGCAGCCTTCTTCTTCAAGTCTATCAATAGCAATAGGAATAGAAGCAAGATTACTAGTCTTGTTTTGGGTGATTCCATCATGACTGTAATCAAAAACACTTTTGTCAACTTCTATTCTAATCTGCTTGGTAAACCACACTCTACTACCTATGCAGGTTATGACAGGATAAACCATCTCATTACCAAGAGACTTTCCAATGACCAGAGTATGAGTATGGTTATGGATGTTACGAACACTAAAATCAAGGAAACTGTCATGAGTCTTAACCCTCACAAGGCCCCTGGCCCTGATGGGTATAATGCTAGATTTTTTCAGAAAGCATGGACTATAGTAGGGCATGAAGTTACTATTGCAATTAGGAATTTCTTCAAATCTGGGAAGCTATTGACTAGAGCTAATGCCACCATTGTGGCTCTGGTTACTAAGGTCCCTAATCCTACCAAAGTAGGTGACTTTAGGCCAATATCTTGTTGCAACACTGTTTACAAGTGCATTGCCAAGATTTTGGCCAAGAGACTTCAAGATGTTCTCCCTGCTCTTATTGATCCAGTTAAATCTGGATTTATTAAGGGTAGGAGAATTGCAGATAACATTTTCCTCACACAGGAAATTATGCAAGGCTATCACAAATCCACTTCCTCTCCCAAGTGTGCCATGAAGGTGGATATTATGAAAGCCTATGACAATGTGAGATGGGACTTTCTTTGGGATACACTTGCATGCATGAACTTTCACCCTAAAATGATTGCATGGCTCAAAGCTTGCGTCACCACAACTAGTTACACCTTGAATGTCAATGGTGAGCCCACCGACAACATTAAAGGTAAAAGAGGACTCAGACAGGGTGACCCTCTGTCTTCTTACCTCTTTGTGATAGTTATGGAGGTGCTCACTTGTATTCTAAAAGAGAGGTCTGGTAGACCTGACTTTAACTTCCATTGGAGATGCTGTAAACCCAAAATCATAAACTTGTGCTTTGCTGATGACCTTATGCTTTTTTGCAAAGGTGACTTAAGCTCAGTGAAACATATTCAGGACTCCTTGTATGAGTTTGAATCTCTATCTGGCTTATCTCCTAGTCCGGGTAAAAGCAATGTCTTCTTTTCTGGAGTCCAACACTCTATTAGAGAAGAAATTCTCCAGCTGTTGGGGTTCAGGGAAGGTACCCTGCCTGTTAGATCCCTTGGTGTACCTTTGTTGTCCACCAAACTAAGGCACATTGACTGCAAACCCATGATTGATAGAATCACAGCGAGAACCAAAACTTGGACCAATAGGGACCTCACATATGCTGGTAGGGTCCAATTGATTAAGAATGTCCTCTTTTCAATGCAAACATATTGGTCTTCCCTCTTCATACTTCCCAAGAAAGTCATCAAAGAGGTGGAGATCATACTAAGGTCATTCCTATGGTCTGGTCCTGACCTCAAGAAGACCGGGGCCAAAGTATCTTGGGAACACCTGTGTTGTCCCAGGCAAGAAGGTGTCTTGGGATTTAAGTCCATTCTAACATTTGGTTCCTCATCTCCGGTGGGGAACAATCTATGCGGTGTCAGTGGGTTAAGTTGTACTTACTCAAAGGGAAAAGTTTTTGGGAAGTTAAGATGCCCAGTTCACCCTCTTGGGTATGGAGAAAACTTCTCAATCTTAGGCCCATAGTACAGTCACACATTAAGGTTATTATTGGTAATGGCAGACACACATCATTGTGGCATGATAACTGGCTTCCCCTTGGCCCTATTGCTACAACTTTTGGTCCTAGAGTCATTTATGACTCTGGGCTCACAAAAGATGCCACTGTGGCTGCCATTATAAGAGGCACTAATTGGTGTCTCCCCATTACCCAAACACTTGAACTCAATGAGATTAGAGATAGAGAAAGCACAACAATAAATGAAGAGTCTAAAGAGAGATAAGATGTCACCCCTTCTCTCTCTAGGCGATTTGAAACCCTAGAATGGAAGATACCGCTATTTCCATGGCGGACGGTGCGCAACCACAAGCAGGCAAGTACACACCTCCCACAACAAACATGGCAGGAAATACCCTTTCTCTTGCTATTGATTCAAACGAAATTCGTAGGAAGCAAGGGAGCTTCTATCATCCCCAATCCACCATACGCTATGTTCAATCTCCACAATCGGGGATCCAAACCCCCCAAGCGTATTCAGATCTATATCCAGATATACACGATACTCCAACTAGAGAAGAAGTTGCATCAAGCCCTAGTTTTGCCCAATCGAATGTCTACCCATAGAGACTCAAACCGAAGCCTCACAACACCAGATCGTCTCCTCACCAACCTCAGGTACAAACCCTAGCCTTCAAAAGCCCCAATCACCCGAACCCAATCTCAATGCCAGATGTCTGTATTTCAGGAATCGGTAATGAAATTAACCCTACCCCGTTGCTATCCACACCCTCAAACCTCCATGATAAAACCGATAAATCTACTCCAACACAACCTAAACCACACAGCCCTATCCGCTCAGGTACTAGCCCAGTTCGCAAGTTACATGAGGTTTTCAAACGAGAAGAACAAAATCAAGCCTGCGAAGACCGTATATCTTCTCTGGTCCAGTCGATTGAGGAGGAATTACATGGATCTGGGGTTAATATAAACCTTGCTCAGCTCAAATCCCACATCCTTCAGGTGAGAGAGGAATACTCTAATCTTGAGAATGCATCTTCCAGTGTCAATGTCGGTTTTGAAGGGGAATTTGTTGAGGTTATGGACAAAACCACTCACCAGGTGCCCCCTGCGGATCCAATAGTCACAGCTAACCCAGGAGAATTTGTAGAGGCTGGGAACAAATCCCCTCGAATAGAACAGGTTGCTAAACCAAACAACAATGGCGCTGCTCCAAAATGGTCTTCGTTGTTCAAAGCACAAGCCCCGTCAAAATTCATGAAATTAGCACATTATCCAGAAATGCAGCAAGGAAAGGAACCTGTGATTGAGTTAGATGATGATCATGTTGATACTAACTCGTGGGATAACTGCTTAATAGGGTATTTCTTGGATGGTAGGATGCCTTACAACCTATTGTGTGCCACTGCTCGTGCTATTTGGAAAGAAAATGCTCCAAAGGCCATCAAACAAATCGGGGCGTGTTTCTTCTTTGAATTCAGAGATGAGGCTACCAAGTTGCAGGTTTGGGAAGGAGGGCCTTACTTCTTTTCCAAACGCTATGTAGTACTTACTGACTGGAGAAGAATGTTGGTTCCTAAAACAGAACACCCCACTTTAATACCAGCTTGGATAAAGCTCCATAAGCTTCCCCTTGAATGCTGGACAGAATCAGGCTTCAGTCGTATAGCCAGTGCTATTGGAAGACCTATCCATGTAGATGAGGCTACAGCTGGGAAAAAAAGACTGGATTTTGCTAGGATATGCGTTGAAATATCCACAAAAGATGAGCTACCAGATGAGGTGATAGTGAGGTCTAATGGAGAAGCTGTAACAATCAGGGTGGAGTATTAATGGCTCCCCCCCAAATGCTCCGAATGTAATGTTTTCGGGCACAAATGTACTCCGAAACCAACCCCAGCTCCTGCTAATCCTGAGGAATCATGGCAGGTTGTGGGGAGAAAGCCACACATTTCCAATCAGGATCCAATTGTACAGCATCAAGTGCAAATGGCTTTGGAGAAGGGAGGTAGCGAGGCTTTAGATGCTGTCACTAATACGGTGGAGTCCTCTACAAATCTCAAAGAGGACGAGGTTGATGATTCCTCTGAGGAAATCGAGGAATTAATAGCTGACCCTTGTCCCTCCACTAAAGGCCATCCTTATAAGAAGGATTCTAATGAGCTGATCTCTCCATTCTTAAAGCAGTCGGGTGGTACAGCTGTCTTGGCCTCAGATGCAGCATCCACTCCTCCCCCCATCTGCCCACAGTCTGCAGGGAGTAATACTAGGAAGAACAAGAACAAGAAGAAGGGGAAC